>VZTB01008510.1:112071-133870 GCA_013397245.1 Thryothorus ludovicianus | reverse complement strand
AAAAAAAAAAAAAATCCAAAACAGAAAAACCCACGGAGCAAACAAAATAAATTCTGTAGTTGTGGGTAACTATGCTTCCCATAATCTTAGTGAGGGATCAAAGTGATAATGGCAATTATCTGAAGTAAAAATATGTGAAATGAAAAAATATGTAATAGACAATCAAAATATAAAATATAGGGTAGAGTAGACTATACTATACTAGATTAGTTTACACTAGACTAGACAAGTGTGGTTGGAAGAACCTACAATGATCATTCAGTCCAACTGCCTGGCCACTTCATGCTTGACCAAAAGTTAAAGTATGCTCTTAAGACATTGCTTAAATGCCTCTCAAACACAGACACCCTTGGGACATTCTCTGCTAATTGAGGAAGCATGTTGCAGCATCTGACCATGCTCTCAGTAAAGAAATGCTTCCAGATGTCAAATCCAAACCTTCCCTCACACAACTCTGAGCCATTCCCAGCCTGCTATTACTGGATCCCAGAGCAAAGAGCTCAACAACCTCCCCTCCACTCCCCCTCCTCAAGAAGCTGTAGAGAGCCAAGAGGTTTCCTGTCAGCCTTCTTTTCTGTAAGCTAGACAAACCAGACTCCTCACTGCATCTCACAGGACATAATTTCCATCCCTGACATCAGCTTTGTAGCATTCCTCATGGTATAACAAACACGAGCTTATTTTGTTGAAACTCCTGGCTCAGGATGTGATCCTGTCTTCATCAAAAAAAGTGTAAATCGCTTTAATATCAGATTTGACTTTAATGATTTATCAAAGTCTAGAGATACCTCTCTGCAAGGAGCCTGTCTGCATGATTTTGATAGGTCCACTACAGAAGATTTGTTTGATTGCTATGAAATACAACTTATCATGTTTAGAGCATAATACAATGACATAGGAAAATACAGTCGCAGGTATTGATGCAACTTCTTAAAGGTATTAAGTAAAGGATGGAGGCATCTGGATCCAAACATCTGAATTTTATTTGTGGATGCTCTTTTACATCCACAGTCTATGTTTTTCATTAAAATCTCTATTTATAGATCTGCCTATTTATTAAATCTTGCAAGTTTGCTTGCTTTTTTTCTTCATATTGAAATATTGATGGTTTTCTTAAAGTAATTTTTGAAGGTATATGCCATAGGGCCGTTGGAACAACTGCAACACCATGTTATTTATCTATTATCATGTCTATAGCATTTGAAGATTTGCAGATATATCTTTCTAGGCAAAATGTTTCAGAATAAAAACATTGCTGAGCTTGGGTGGGGGTACCTAGAGAACATCCTTCAGAAATTCTCTACTGCTTGTGGTATAAACATTTTGTGTACAGATGTTCATAATGGAATTACACATGAAGCTAAACCATCAGACCTTGAAAACAAGAGAAAATGGTAGGAATAAAGATAACAGAACATGTCTGTGTATTGGTCTTTTCTGTGGGACTTCATCCTCAAATAAGATTTCAGAGAGGGATTGTGCAGTTTTCACATTAAATATACACTTTCTGCCACACCCCTATGAATGTAGGCAAGGATTATCACATCCTCAAATTTCCTAAGATAACCATTTCTGATAGTTAGGCTGGAAAGACAAATCTGATTTTGTTCCTCTGGTTTATTTTCAAAAGTTAACACTTCATATCTGCAGTGTTAAATCTCTTTCTTATGTACACACTTTAAAGGCAAGTTAAGATTAGCACTTGCATTATATTTTTTGACATAGTGCAGCTGGCTTGAAAATGCAAACCTGTGAAAGCTTCTCTGGCCTCATGAAGCACATCATGAGAAATTGTGAGTGTAACATTAAATTTGGGCTCATTTTATTAAAATTTTGATCTTCTTCACCCTGGGGTTCTGGATTGTGGGAGTCCCTGAGTCATTCTTCTGGGGACACCACCTTTTTACAGTATCTGCCAGGTGATCATAGATATTGGAGTGTAACTTGGAGTGGTGTATGTTTGAGCAGTCACTTTCTTTCCCACAGTTTGTCACATTATTGCATTATAATGTGCATTATAATGCTTTAACTAAGATATGGTAACCAGATTTCACCTCACCAGGCCTGGAATGAATACCTTCCTGTCACAAATTTCTCCCTTCTGTGCTTACCTCAAATTCCCACTGCAATGGCTTGTCTTATGGCAAGTTCTGTGACGTTGACAGCATTTTGGGACAGGCAACTGTGCTATTTTCAGTCCAACAGACCTGTGTACAATAAGCAGTTCCTCTCTGCTGCTATCCAGTGTGTAACATAAGAAAAATTGAGAAAATTAACACATAAATAGAGTGCACTCTTTATATCAAATCAATATAAACAGAGAAAAGATTGCATTTACTATGAAATGAAGTAAGCTTACTAAGTTTTTAGTCATTTTTCTAGGCAGTTATGCTCCTAAATTTTTTAAATGGAAATGTTAAACACAATTTTTTCCCCTGAATCGAATATATTTTGATCTCTAAGTTCTCAAATGAAAATAATAATGTATTTTATATATTCCCAGAGCATGATTAAAGAACCTGGAACATTTAGGTATTATAGACAGTTCAGATATAAATCTGTTAATGATGTTGTTTTAAAATACTGGTTTGTTTCCTACCACATGAACTGTAAAAATGAAAATACCTCTAAATAATGTATCTTGATGCACATTTTTTGGTACTTGAAATGCTTTCTAGCAGAAAGTGAAGGTTGAAGAACTTGCAACATACAGTTTTGTATTCTGTTCATGCCTTGCGATACTTGATCTCATATATGCATAAGAGGGCAAATGCAGGCCTGCACACTGTGCTGAACAGACAATAGAGCAGGAGGAAATTCATTGCTTCTGTGCATTGAAATCAGGCATTCCTGGAGCATTTGGTTGGTATTGTGCTGAGGCACCTTGCCATGGAAAAAACTTCATTATAATTCTTTAATACTTTAAATCAGCTATTTTGTCTATGAAAAATCAGTCCTGTCTAGAACTATATCAGTGTACAAGCAGACATCCTTATGATATCATCAAGATGTAGATAAAAGCAGCTTTTCATATCACACAAAAGGGGCTACTCTTGTCTATCTTCTCTCTTATTCCATTATGACTGTTGACATTGGAGGCATTATTCCTTATTTACACTAGTGAGACATGATCACAAGTGAGTCTCCATCAGGAATTAAAGCCAAAATGTGGAGGGTAAAAGTGTTCCTTTGAAGGGAGCATATAAGCAATTCTACATTAAAATGCATCACTTAAAAAACAGTTAAATGAGTACAGTTAGACAAAATGTTATTGTGCTTTAAATCTCTGGAGGAAAGGTGATTAGATGCAGCTGCTATTTTTTCTATAATAAATGTGAATAGAATATTTTAGTTGAACACACTGCAGAAGCTGAGCACAAATTGCCTCGCTAAGCTCTATTATTCTGGGGAACAGCAAGAATAACAAGCTGAGACACTGAGGAACTCAGAGAAATATGATAACACATTAACACTCAGGAAGTATCAATATCATGATGTCTGACACTGGGGGCAAACATTTTGAGGATGCAGGGAATTGCAAGAATGGGTCGTCAAAAGCAGGGCTGAAGATGGAAGATTTTCAAGACCTCTTTTCTAGGGAAGTCAGATGCATCTGAATGTGGTAAGAAATCTTGTCAATAAAATCTAAGGGACTTTGTCTCTGAGATATAGGTAGTCTCCATGTAAAAATGGGGAGAAGGCTAAGCAGGAGGAGTGATTTCTATTTTCGCTAACAAAGAATATGGCATGAGGATATTTATGATACTCAGATGGTTATATCTCAAGCTTACTGCTCGCTCTCCCAGCCTTATTCCCTGCTTAAAGCTCGGGAGAGTTTGATAAGTGAGACTACTTTGGGGAGGGAGGGTGAAATACTGACAAGAAATATTCCCTAGCTGGCCTTGTTTTATTACAGCATAATATAGTCAATGTTATTGCAAAGAGTTCCAGACACACACATACACATACACACAAAAAATACATTCTTTATTGAGAAGTGTTTAAGAGTGCACAAAGAGGATTTTTTTTTTTTCAAGAGATTCTTTTTGTCTGCTTTTGGTGCAGTCTGCTGGATTAACAACACTTACACCAAAAGTCCTCTTACCAGAGAAAAAGCAGCTTGCTCCTTTTCTTGAATGATAGGCCCTTAAGCTGTTAGAGCTTAGCTCTATATGTCAAGTTTCAGTCCTTTCTTCTGAAATTACCCAGCAGGATTCATCTGGACTGAGCACACTAGCTTAAATCATATACCTTACAAAATTGCTGCAGTAATGATAGCTTTGTCACCTTCTTCCCAACATCTGTAGCTTGCTCTGATTAAGGAGGAATTTGCAAAATTAAAGAACTGAATATGTATGTCAATGAGATTTTGGGATGCTGTATGCTGTAATTTGTCATTGATTGTAATCAATCAGAGAAAATTCAGTTTTAATCTTGATCGCTTTTGAAAGCTGAGCTATACAGGGCAATCTAAGATACTACAGAAGGACAGCAGCAGAAAATTATACTGTACTTCACTGGTACAGCCAATTGATATAAGGAATCCAGTAGAAGTAAATAAATTTGAAAATCTGATTTCTTTATTAACTTGAATGCAGTCTGAGAATTTCTGGGATTATAAAAAGTCTATCAAACTGAATGTTATTGTAGCATCATAAATTTAAAAGTCATTTGATAATTTTCAGCTTCTCTCCTCAATTTTGCTCTTGTGAGACCTGGAATATTGGATCCATTTCTGGGATTTGGAACACAATGGTGTGGACCTTTTGGAGCTGGTGCAGATGAGAGCCATAAAGATGGTCAGAGTACTGAATGTCTCTTCTGTGAAGACAGCCTGAGAGGATTGGATTGTTCAGTCTGGAAAAGAGAATATGTCAAGGAGACTCCATTGCATCCTTTCAGTAAGCTTTTTAAAAAAGAGACAAAGTGTTTTTTACAAAGGCTTGTAGAGATGGGACAAAGGATAGTGGTTTTAAACTAAAAAAAAGAGATTTATATTAGACGTCAGGAAGAAATTCTTTACCCAGAGGATAGTGAGGCACTGGCATAGCTTGCCCAGAGAATGAGCCGGTGTCTTAGCCCTGTCAGTATTAAGGCCAGGTTGGATGCAGCCCTAAATGAATTCATCAATTAGGCGGCATTACTGCCCATGTCAGAGGGACTGGAAGTAGATGATCTTTAAAATCCTTTACAAGCCAAGCTTTTTGTGATTATATCATTCCATGATTTAGGTAGAAAATAGTAGCTTCTATTTCCTAAATTTTTGTTTCTGAGGCAAAAAAAAAAAAGCTATAAAATATTTTATAGCTTTGGAATTTTCTTCTGAAGATTCAGAAACTTCCTAACTCAGAAACTTCTCCTCCCCAGAGGAAGGTTGAGCAATGGAACAGGCTCCCCTAGAAACTAATCAAAGCACCAGACTGACAGAGTTCAAGGAGTATTTGGACAGTGCTCTCAGGCACGTGGTATGACTCCTGGGATGTCCTGGGAAGGATCAGTAGAACCTGTGGGCTCCTTCTAAATGAGGATATTCTATGATTATATGATTCTGTGACATTAGAAGCAGTGTCTGTACAAGGAGGAGTATGTAAGATGTTGAGGAATCCTGTGAATAGGATCCAACCTTGATAAGCCCTAAGTGCAAGTTTTACTGGTTTTACCATTGAAGTAACAGACATTAAGTGTCTCATAAGTTTCTTGCCCTGACTGTGCTGTCCAAAATAGAGAGACCCTTGTATCAGCAATTTCATCTTTATCACCCCAGAATTTGAAAGAAGTAAAGGCTTTGAAAGAAGTAAAGAATCTTCTCAAAGTTTTTGTTCTTTGGCAAATGAGACCACCTCTATTTTTCAGGACAGCTCTAGATGAGTTCAGATGATAAAGCTGGAAAAGTTTTAGAAAGGTGTGTAAAATATCAAGTCAAAGCAAAACCAAAATAAATACCCATATTTAACCCTAGTTACAGTGTTTGGAAGCATGAAAATGAAACAGAAAAGATGACCACCTTGCACAGCACTTTATATTTGTATGTGGACATTATTGCAAATCAAGATTTTGATGCATTAGTATAAGGTATTTTTTTTCTTTTTTAACAAACACTATGTCTTCAATGTGCAACAACATATTGCCTTGTCATATTCACCTATGAGATCACAAAGTCAGACTAACAACAAGAATAAGTAACATAGCTACTTCAGCTATGGTTTGGATCTTAGATGGGATGCTTCTTCTATTCAGCACCTTCTTTGCAGTAGAGGCATTAATTCTCAGGGTGGTATGGTTGAGGTTTTCAGTGTTTTTTGAGTTTTTGAGGTATTTTTTAGCTATTACAGCTAAGTGAAGTGGCTCTCCATGTGAAGAGTGTAAATTAAATGGACCATGACCTAGATAAAACCCTCCCTTTCCTTTCCCTCACAATGTCAGCCTATCCATAAAAACTCCTTGTAACACTAACTCAGATGTACAATCTACTCAGATGTAAATTCATTTAGAAGGCAGCACAAATGTAGGCACATTTGACACTGAACAAGTAGCAGTTAATAATGTGAACTTCTTCTCAACAGCTGGTTATGGATCTCAAGCTCTTTTGCACACACACCACACACACACCACACACACACACACACACACACACACACACACACACACACACACATATTATCACCCACCTCTCACCAGAAATTTAACTTCACTATGAGAACAAAAAATTAGAGAAACAGACACTTTATTGCCTTGTAAATTAGGAAACACCATTTATGTCTAGTTCTTGTTGAAAAGTCATGATTTAATTTTCCATTTATAAGGAACTGATCTGATCTGGGTGTTTTACAGATGTGTCTCTACAACATTCACTTGCACACCTAGAAAATTGGAAATAAAAATTGCTTATTTTTGATTTAATATTCAGATTAACATGATAGAAATGTTCAGTGAAAACTGAAAAGTATGAAAATAGGAACAGAAGGCACTAAATACCAATTATTAGATGTGGTGATTTTAGAGGTCTTTTTCAATCTTAACAATTCTATTATTCTGATTTTTGTATTCTTGAAGAAACATCATAACTTCCCTCTTCCAAAGAGGTTGATCTGATTGTGTGTTGTGTGTGATTGTTCCGCCACATGTTCTGTATTCAAGTGCTTTCCATCCCACCACTCAGATAAATTCCATTAACATAATGAGTTTGCTCTTTTTTTTATTCAAAAGCTAAGGTCAGACACCTAAATATTTATATCAGATTAAAGTTGTTAATCTGTTAGAAAAATCTGAATTTCTGAACAAATAGACCTTCTCTTTTTAAGGTACCTGCTATTACCAAAGAATCACAGAATTTGAATGTAATTTGCTGTCACCAGCCCTCCCAGTGGAGCACCTGGGCGACTGTCTTAGTTTGAAAGACAGGTGTCTGCTAGGGAAGACAAGAGCATCCCTTAGAATGAGAAATGTAAACCCCCTCCCTTCGAATTGTTATAATTTTGAAATAAGGGGTTCTCAGACAAAGATATGAGGGTAGGAATAAAAGATCTTTACTAGTGTATATAATAAGGCAAACAACAACAACTACAGCAGTAACAACAAACAGAACCATGGACCCAGTCAGCCTTCTCGGCCGCAGGCACTCTCCCCTCCGGAGCAGTCACCCTCACAGCGGCAGGAGCGAGCCAAAGTCCCGGGGTGCTGGACGAGATGGATCAGACACTCGGCAGCTGGAGCTGGAGCTGTGGAAACGTCCCAGCCTGCCGGCGATGCAGGTCACAGCTGGGGAAACCCAGAGCAGAGGCGGAGGAACAATGGGCACAGGGCAGCAGCGGCCCGGCTCCCAGCAGGGTAGGGAGAGGAGAGGTTCAGGATTCCCAGGGCTCAAGAGCAGACGATAGTAGGTCCCTGAGGGCTCCCTGCAGTACGTGACAGCCTGCCGTGCCCCTCCATGCCAAAAAGCGAGAGAGCAGCTGGCCCAGCCCTGTCCTTTACCTGCGTCAAAAATCCCGCGGTATCTCTGTCCCTCGGAGAGAAAAGCTCCCCGAATCAGAGAAAATTCAAGCAGATGCCCTCCTTCCCCCCGGGCTTGGCCACCTCTTTGTTTTCTCAAGTACCCACAAGTGCCCATAAGTATCCAGCAATTAGTTTCCTAGCAATTTCTGAGAAAAAAAATTCTATAAGAAAGACACCCAACACAGCAGCCTTTCCTGTAAATTCTCTAGTCACAGAAAGACTTGCTTTATGGAGCATTACGTCACTGTGAGCGCTTCTTTCTCCCTAATACTATTACATCACCATCATTACACACGTGGCACCTCCGGGAGTCATGTAATGACACAGCAGTTTGGCATGCCACAAGGAGCAGCATTTCTAAGAGGGTGCTCTGGCACCTTAGAATGGATACCTGCGTGAAAACCTGCCTTGAATTACTAGCAAGCCTTGAAGCACAAGCATTAGGAAATGTCTTGTTGAGAAAAAGCTAATACTTCAGTTCTCTGTGGATTAATTAGGAAAGGATCCCCATCCAGGACCCACAATTGTTTACTTGAATAGTTTTTGAGCAAACTACAGTGTTCAGCTGAGGTCTAATTGTGCCTGATAGACCCATTACTTTGTAATTTGAGCAGTGCTGTAGAATTTTCCCCAGTGATTAATTAAACTAGAAATAGTGCCCAAATCTTCATAGACAGCAAGACCACTTAAATTTTTCACAATCTCTGCCAGAGTTGATGTACGTATATTGTTCAAAGACAGAGAGGTCTTCTGCCCCTTGCTTCTTAGGTTTACAATACTGAGAATTACCTAGGCTGGTGTGTCTCTTTGCTCCCCACTGTGGCTCTGCCCTGCAGATGCCCATAGAGGATCTCATAAGTCCCAGGAAATCTCAACTGTTTTTTTTCTTAGGCTTATTTCCTACAAAGGTAGTTCTCTAAATAAGGTTAAAAGTGCAGCACTTGTGAAAGTGCCTGTGACTGTAGCCAAAGGCACTTAGAAGACAGGAAAGCTGTCACTTAACTGCTGTCCACTTCAGAAACCTCTGAGGGCAGCAGGAAGCAAAAAGAATGGTAAGATGATTGCATCTTTTACAATTTCTTTTCATTGCTTCTACTGTTACTGCCCTCTCAGTGATCTGACTTTTATTATTTGATCTCTTCTTTCTTTCTTTTAATGCTGACTGTTTTTCTGAAAAAGGATCACCCCAGAAAACTTGCCTTGTGTAAGTGCAGCAAATGTAGGGGGGAGAGAGGGATGGAGAAAGAGCTTCTTAAAATGGTGCATGGAGATTCACAGCCCAAGAAAAATAGAGAAAAGTAATGATTTGAAAAAATTATCTGTGAGGTTTACTACATTTCTGGGATGACAGGCTGAATATTTGGACTATGTGGGTTCTCAGTGAGATGCTAATATACCTGTAGTCTTTAACTACAGGTTAAATTGCTTCAATATTCAAACAGAATTCATGAATTTACATATTTAATGTGTATAGAACTGTCTTTCTGAGACCTCTTTCTATTCTTGAAGTAGTTTGAGTTACAAATGTATTTACTTCTGAGGGGTGTTATTCTATTTTTACAGTAGATCCATTAAGAAATTTTTGTGAGGTCTGATGTACTTAGGAATATTATTGTTTGTAAACACAGATACCACTAATCAGTAAAGCATTAAATGAAATCTTCACTCACTGAAAGTTCATGAAGACAAAAAGTCTTGGCAATTATTTGATGCTAAGTGCATCTCAGTTTTCTGAGTCAAGGCTGGTGATGTTACAACCTGTGTGTTATGAAATTCTTGTTGAACGAGTGTTCTTATCCCCAGTCCATTAGTCTATCTGGGTGATTTTTGCACTAAGCTCCAAAACACCAGGCAGAGTCCAAAACTGCACACACAATGCATCCTGCGGTGCATTATAGGCATTACAGGTAATCCCAAGGCTGTTTATTTCATATCGAGCTCCACTTTCAATCCTGCAGCACTTGCAGGATTGAAACTACACATAGACTCATTATCTTCCAACTTCATTCTGATATGGGATGTGGAACACCAATATGTTCATCTATTTATGTTTCTAGAAAGGAATTTCTCCCATCTGAGAAATGTCTTCTGTCTTGTTTGCATTGCCCAATGGAGCCATAGAAACTATGGTTGAGAAAAAAGTTCTATGAATAATTAGGGCACTTGCTATCATCCAGAAGATGGTGGAAACATTCTAAATAGCTTTGAAAATTTTGACAGAAGACCTTTTTATTTAAATAGTTTCTTACAGAAGTGGCAACATTTTACAGAGAACTCTGATACCAGAGATAAATCTTTCAGGAATATCAATGATGTATTTGAAAATCCAGCCTGAAGATACTCTATGTTGTAAAACTCTATCTAAAAGAAAATTTAACGAAAAGAAAAACAGTCTATTGAGAAAAATTTTAAAAAGAGAAAGCTGCAAATGATGGCATACTTTGTTGAGTCTGGCTGAGCTGGAGCTCATTTCCCCACAGTAGCCCTTTCAGTGTTGCTGTGCTGTGCATTGGTGGCTACGAAGGTGCTGATAACACACCAGTGTTTTGGTTATTGCTGAACACCAGTGCTGACCTTCCAGCATTCCACCCCCATCCATAAGCTGGCGGTGGGCAAGATCCTGGAGAGGACACAGCTAGGCCAGCTGACCCAAAGTGACTGAAGGGATGTTCCATGTCAGCCCAGATATAAACCTAAGAAAGCGCGGAGTAAGGGAGGACATTCATTATTTACAAGGTTTGCCTTCCAGGGCAACAGCGTCGTGTGCTAGCCAATGCGAAGTAGAGAATAAAATCTTTTGTTTTCCTCTTTGCTTGTGCATATGTAACCTTTCTCTTTTTTTTTTTTTTTAAGTAAACTGACTTATATCAACCTACAAATGGTTTTCCATCTTATTCTCTCTCCCCTGTGCAGCTGAGAAGAAGCAGTGATAGAGAGGCTTGATGGGCATCTGGCATCCAGAAAAGGTCAACCCACCACTTAAAAAAATAAAAACAAACTAGATTTTACAATTCTATTTTATTCATTGAAAATACAGGTTTGAGTCTGGTTTATTTAATAATTAAATTAAAATAATTATTTATTTGGAAAAGAATACTTATGAATAATGTCCACTGATGAGGTCTCCTTTACAATGTTAAACTTATGGAGAATTAATCCTCTGTAACAATCCAAAATGCCTTAGGAAGCTCCAGGAGTTTACAGTTTCAATTACACTCTATACCTAATAAAGTTTAAATGATCTGCAAAAAATTAGAACAAAAATGAAGAAACGCAATTTAAATTCAGAATTTGCATTTTTATTTGGTTTATTCAGGTTTTGCAGCTTCTGGAATTAAAACCAGTAGCTATATTCCTTCTGCCGATAGAAGATCATAAAATTTCTATTAAAGCTAGGTCATTCTAGAAATTTTTAATGTAGTAAAAAGAAGAATATGATGAGAAATCATTTAAAACAACAAGTATAAAGTACTTTATAAGTAATATAACCAGCTTTTGTCAAGCTGACCTTTTTGGGCATTGACTTTTTGTGTGGTAGGTTGATCTCTTTTACTTAGGGGGAAAAAACCAATCAATTCAAAGAAGACTAAAATTTTCTAACAGTACCCCAAGGTGAATTCCAGGAAAAAAAGTGTGTGCTTTCAAACCACTAATATTTCTGAAACATCAAAACCCATAAAACCTTTCTCTCTATAACATAATAATAAAATAATCAGACAAGCTGTATATTCCACTGTACATTTTTTTCACATGGGATATGATGTTAATCTTTCAATTGTTGAAAATAATTTATTCATTAAAATATTATTATTTGTAATCCATCACCAGGTATAGTTCCCAATCCAAATTACTTCTCTCCAATACTGTATAGTGCATGTAACAAGCAACTCCTCCAGAGAGCTCACACTCCAAACATACAGTATATACATTAAGGGTTATAGGTAAAAACTGTTGGTGTACTGAAGAAGAAAGGACATTGAATTCCTTTGAGGTCTAGTAAAAAGTGCTGAATGAAAATGTGTGCCTTTACAGTAATCTCTGTATTTTGAACCACAAGTCTATCCGACCTGAATATTTACATTACCAGAGAAGCCATTTCCATTTGTACTGTTTCTGTACAGCAGAACTAGCAGTTTCTGCCTTGCTCTCTTGCTTACCACAAAGCTGGTCAGCTGTACCAAAGGGAGGGAGTGGGAAGCAGAGGTAGGCAAGCCCAAGTTGTGATTTTCTTGTAACTGTCCTCCTTCATGACTAGCTTGGGTGTTAAAGGATGTTGGTGTGATTTCGTTTTTAATTTTCAAATTTGTGAATGCTACTTCCATCTGTAAGTCAAACATGACATTATTGTCTAGGCAGTATTGTCAGGCTCAGCAGGACAGACCTGCTGGTTAGTGCACTTTTAAGGTTGGAGTAGTGCAGTTTCTCATTGTCAGCAATGCCCCAATTTGTTATCTCAAGGATGCAGATTCTTCAGCTACTCCTGTTTGCAGTCATTTTGTGTAGCTCCTCCATTTCATAGTCAGGTTGTACTGATTTCCTTCTTGCAAGAGTTTGATGTGCATTGTTATGATAGTTTGCATCCTTAGAGGGAGAGAATGTGAGGAATGACAGCCAAGGTCACCTTTTTATTAAAACAAAGAAGTTGTGAGAGCTGTGCCCTCTCCCACAGCATAATTCAAACTGTGGCTGTTTTATGACAGGACTCTCATGAGGAGGAAAGCAGAAACAGCATCGTTGGTGTGTTTGGGGAAACCTTTTCCTATGCTTGGGGAAATGAGGCTTACAAATCTTGCCAGCAGGCAAGGCTTAACTCGTGAACTACCAGCTGCCTGGTCCTACACATAACAAGGGGGCAGCTGATTGAGTGATCTCATACAATTGATCTGCCACTGTTTCCTGACAAATGAGTTTGCTCTTTATTAGCCCTGTTCATAGTCTCAAAAGGCAAAGCACTGCTCATGTAATTCTACCCTCACTTGCAAAGTGCACTTGTTATCATTCAGTGTTCTGTTCTTCTACAGCTTTTAAAAATTAATGATTTAATTTTTCCTCTTTCCTCCCACTTTAAAAAAAAGCGAAAAACTCACTGCTGTTTAAGATTGTTCCACTTTTACAATTAAAATGTCCACAGACACAGTAGAAATATGCATGGACCTGTAAAAAATTCAGAGTGTGTCATAGGGTCCCTTTATTTAGCATGATTTTGTTGTGGTTTAAGAAATCCATTCTCTGTGAGATGGATCTCTGTGAGATAGAAAACTGGAGAATCAGTCTTGGTGGAATCCCATTTTACCCCTGGTGTCACTGCACTCCTGATCCACCCACCAGGCAGATGGAGAACTGATCCTGAAGAGACAAAAATTCCATTTTCATGGCTACTTGTGTCTTCTGATCTCATGCTCTGATTTTAGTTTAAATCCTCTGGAAGAACTGTCATATTGCTAAAGTCTTATAGATAAATACTGCTTTGGAGGTTAAAAAAACACAAGCAACAACCCAACATGAATTACTGTCTAGTCTCTTCAGAATCAATTATTACCACTCAAGAGAAGAAAGTGCTGTAGAAAGATTACAATCTACAGTAAGAGCCAGAATCCAATAACCAAGTGCACCTGAGAAAAGCAAGCAGGCATTTCCTTTTTTTTTTTGTGAACTATCTAAGAGAAGAGGTAATACCAGGTAAGTTTAAATTAGTCACAGAAAGGGAGAGAAAAATAAATGGTGCAGACTTGACGTGAGAAGATGCAGACAATGAACTTCCTAGAAGGTTTTCTGGTTTAAAAAAATTTATTGCAATGGAAAATTCTGATATCTTACAGTTATTGGAAATTATAAATTAATCAGGTTAACAGGCTGGATTTAATACCAGTAGTTAATCTTGAGATACATTAATTAAGACCCTCAGATAGGTTTTACAAGAATGCTTGAGCCCTGATTTGGCATCTGCTCCCAGATTAGTCTCATACCTGCGCAGAACTGGAAAACAGGTCTGCTTTAAATTCTGTAGTTATGTAAAAAATATTTATCATTTAATCTGATCTTAAGCCTCTAAATTCTTTCATACCTTCACTACAATACTCCCCTCACCCTTCTCCAAACCCCTCCCAGGTCTATTAGAAACAGTAATTTGTAACAACTGATAGAGCTTCCAGACACAAATTTTTACTTAATTCACAGAACAAGACCACAGCAAGAGACATATAATTATTTATGCTCTGTCCTTCCATAGTATTTCTGTAGCATGAAGAAACCTTCATGGGCATACTAAAGGTTAAATAAAAATGTCTTAATGTTTTAAATAAGTTATGTGAGAACTGTGGAAAAAATGCAAAGCAAAATTTGTATCAGAAGTCAGTTCTAACATTTGCAGGGATTATAATGGAAGCAATATTTGATTATAGGCAGAGCCAAGAATATGATGCAGTTAAAAGTTAAAATTCAAGTAAAATGTAGAGTAAGTGATCTTAAAGAAAGAATTTTCTTCTTGTTTTCTGAGTGGTCAGTATGTTTTCTGGAAAAAATATAATGTATTTAAAAGCTATTATAACACGTAAAATGGAGGGGGTAATCTGGCAACCTTGAGTCTGGTTTTTCACAGCTTTTCAATGTTTTTCTTTGCAATCTTGATTTCTTCTTTAAATGAATGAGGGTTTGAATGTAAATATGCATATATATTTCTCCTTCAAAATGTTCCAGGTTAGATTTGGCTTTTATACAACTTTGAATATGAAGTAGACTTCCACAAGAATGTGTCTATTAGTATTTTGGGTCTATGTAGATACTAGATGAGGAATCAAATTACCTTTAGGGATTTATAAAGCAAGTTATACAAGCTATACTCTTGGATATAGTAATGGAATCTTAGAGTTTGAAAAATATTAATTCAGAAGCAACCTGGCATCACAAAAGCATGAATGCAAAAAGTATTATTAGATGGAAGATGACAGCAAGTTCAGAGCAAGAGTATCTTTGTTTTTCTCCTGGTGTTTTTAAGGTATAATGCATTCACTGCATGCTGAATTTTTCTGAATTTTTAGCACATGACACGTAAGGGACTACATGTCAGAGAGTTTCAATTAACCAAAACATTAGTGCTTGGAGATGTTTGATTTTTAAAGACCATATCCTTGAAATTTTAAAGTAGGTAAAATGTATTCATTACTTCTAGTATGTAAGCCACAGTGCCTTGGAGACAAGAATAAAATGAGGAACTGCAGCTTAAGAATATGGTTGGTTTTCCAAGAAGCATTAAAGAGCAATAGTGAATCTAAATGCCTGTATGTTTGCTCGGCAACACTGGCTTCTGGAGACAGTTTGAGCCTTCTTTTGTTCAGAAGGTGCACTTTCAGCATGAAGTAGCAGATGACCTCCCACCATCTCAGTCAGGAGAGGGGTGAAGAGTCAAGGTTTATGAGATTCTGCCCTCTTTTCAAAGACTTAAAAATTTGCCTTGTCCACCAGATCCTGTGACTCAGGAGAGGCCCGTGTGAAGATGGACTTCCACTGTGGCCATGATAAAGTCTCCCCTGGACAACCTTGCAGAAAACCTATATAAAGACTGAAAAAGAAGGAAAACGGTGAAGGGGAGAGACAAATACAGACATAAGTTAGGAAAGAAGTTTCGGTATCTAGTCAGTAGAACTGCAGTTACAATATAATTGCCGAGCTCTTCTTTAAGTGCAACTTTCAGTGGCCTCTGCTCCTTTGAACCATATTCAACTCAATCACATAAAATCACCCTTTTTTTGGCCACCAGCACTCACTGGTTTTGATGTATGTGACAGTGTTTAATGAACAGCTGCAGAGCATGGTTGAAAAGAGGTGGATGTGGTCTGCATTGTCCTTAGCATGCTACATTACCAGCAGTATCTGTTAGCACCATAACTGGTTTTACTACCCAGCCTCATTAATGGCGTTACGTCTTCACACTTTGCTTCATTCTAGAATTGCATTAGTCAAAAGTAAATCCTGCTTGTAGTCAACCCAAATCTAACTGTCCTGACAACTATCAATTTTAGTTGATATATAGTGAATTTGACTCACTTGTACCAGTAATCTTGTCTCAGCATCAATTCATAGAAAAAGAGAATATGGATGGCAAATAACAAAGGAAGTGGGATAATAGGATTTATAAAAATATTACTATAAAAATAACAGTAATAATCCCAATGAGCATACAATTTTGTCTTTAGGAGAAGGTTGAATAATAGTTGCTTAGTAATGAAGAGAGGCCAGGTTACGAGCTCCATTCTGCAGCAGGAGACGCTGTGGAAGTGGAGGCTGGTACATAGAGGCTAAGCCTCTGACCAAGAGCTGCTTTCACACACTGGTCGTAACCTGCTGGAATAGCAGCACCAGCATATGGCTCCTCAAAGAGATTTTGCAGACTTCAGAGTGAGAGGGTGGATTGTTTCTGATGAGATTTGATGTCATGTGGTGGAGCTTTATTAGTACAGTAAAATCAACTCTTTAGCTCAAAGTTCAGCACTGATATACCATGCTGCCCTTTGAATTTCCAGTGTTATTATTTGATCTTTATGAACATCTTTCCTAATGAGCAGCAAATTGCCCCTGGACTTCTTGACCATTATTTCAGCCAGGCTTATCTCTTTGAGCTGTTGGGGCTTTTTGGGGTTTTTTTTGCCCACATTTCATAGCTATATTGAAATAATCAGAAGGTGGAAAAGCATAAAAACAAAGAAAAAATTTATGTATCCTCTCTCTTCCTTAATAGGTAGATCCACGGGAAATAATCTCTAAATCTGAAACTCCGTAGTTGCATGTCATTAGAAATAACAAGTTGTCTATTTTCTTATTTAAAAATTAGATTTTTAAAAATTAGTTTTTACTGGTCACCAAGATCTTTGAAGCTAAGACAACTTCAAAAGAAAATGAAAGAATAACCAGCACTGATTCCTCAGGACACTTTTTCTATCATATCTTTTTGGGACTTTTTTGAGTCTTTTTTCTCTCTGACGCTATTAATTATAAAGCTAAGCTTAAATTTCCTTCCTCTTATATTCTCTGGTGTGTTTCACAACATCTCTTTAGATTATACATTAATACTAATTTTCTTACCAGATAGGAAACCATGACTTTTCTTGATATATTATTCTGACGAGTTTGCTGAATGTTTCCATTAAACACACTAGTACTTACATGCGTGTGTGTGTCACTGCCCTGTACAACTTTATCAATTGGTACCTGATTTTATTCATTATTAAGTGTGTTTGGAAGCCAGCTGTTGATCTTCCCTTAGGACAAAACTGAAATAACAAAATTTTCCATACCCTGTACCTGTGTTACACAGCAAATATTTGCTCAGTAGAGAAAGAACAGTGTGTGACAACCTGCTCACTCTACAAATGTCATGGGAGACTGTGGAGCAAAGAGTTGCATATGATAGTCTCAGAGTTGCCCAGGCCAGCTCTGAAATCTTATCAGAATGAGACAAAATCATATGTTTTTGAAATATTTTTCTGTTCAGATACATACTTGCCCCCAAACATACAGACGCACATCCTTTTTTCCTGGTTTTCTTATTTTTTAACTCTGTGATATGGAGCCATGTAATTAGCTAACCTTAACTTACTAGGATGATGGACAATGATATTTCTTTAATTAAAACCATTTTCACAACTGTATTCAAAGTACTAATCATCACCTAATTACTGATACATCTTAGGAGAAGGAGAGATGGAAAAGATGAAAGATGTTCTTTCCTGCAGTTGTGGTGAATGCAGAGAGTACATTGTTGTGTTACAAGACACCATCACTGCATCTCCTCTCACAGTACTGACTGTGAGAGGAAAAATACTGCAAAATATTAAAACAATTTTTGAGGATTCAAGGAATACCTGATTCTAAAAATAGTAGCAGTCTTCAATTTATGTGTTCTGTTTCCTGGCCTCAGCTTTTGTGTTTGTCTTGTTTAGCAGATATTGAGATCAGTGGAGAGAGAGCCATCCATTCATTCCTCAGCAAAGATATTTGTGTACAACTCAGACTGTACCCTCTGTGTGACTAGGTCCTCTGTTCAGGTAACCAACCACTATGGGTGATGATTTTTCCTAGAGGTGAAAATGCAGTTATATGCATATTTTATCAGAGAAGGAGATAGAGAATAAAAATTACAGCTTTTGGGAAGACCTTATATCTCTATCTGCAAGTAAATGCTGTTGGTTTGTTCAGTCTGGTACCTTCTGAATAATAATGCAGACCAACATTACAGCAATGTCAAACATTCATTTCCAACATTGTCCAAATTTTTATGTATTTTACAGCAGTAAGATGTCATAGCTCTGCTTGGTTGCAGGAGATAGACTGAGGCTTCTGAATATAGACTTAGGCTTCTGAATTTCCACAATTATTTTTAACAGGTAATACTTTATTATCATGCAATGCCATGAAGAGCTGTAAAATAGCTACTGAAATTGAAAAACTAAGAAATAAATGAAATAAAAGAACTAATAAAGTACTTTTGACTAATTCACATGTAGTAAAACCTATGCTTTTTTCCACATCTTGTCATTGGATAGCTTAGTCATTACCCATTCATCTTTATTGTAAAATATATCCTCACACACTCTAAATAACATTTGTCTTCTTGGTTCTGCAGTTATCTGGTAGAAATATTTTCATTAAAGTGAAAATCAAGGTTGAATTTTGAAATCCATAACTGCAAAAAAAAATAATATAGAGGTGATTTTTTAATACCTCAAGTACAAGATTTGCATATTTTAAGGAAATAATACTCTTTCACCTCATACTAATCTATCACATACATCATGCTTTTCTTTTAGAGGAAGAGTGAACAAAAAGAAGCTAAAATACTTGCAAATACAACATGTATGCAAACCCTATGAAAGTAGAGTTTGTTAAATGAGATTAGTTGGTATACATCGTAATAGAAAAGGAAAGAAGTGCCTTTCACAATACAAAAAGATGCTTTATAAATCCATTTCTATGATTAAAAAGTTACAAGCAGTATGACATCATGTAATCTTACCTGTGTCTTTTTATAAAAGCACACACATGTCTTCCTTGGATGTGTCCTTTGCCTTTTGTAGCTGCAGGCCAATTTCCGGATAAACACCTCAATCTTTCAGATAGCATCAAAAAGCCAAAATTGGGCAATTACTTAAGAAATAACTTGAGCAATTTCTTGAGAATAGTTTTTTTTTAAAATTAGCTGCTGTTATCTACCAGTTTTTCCTATCTTCTGCCTTTCTGAACATTTTAACATCTTGCTTGTGACACCTCCAGCTCTAAACCAAAACCTGGAGGCACCTAGCTTTTAGAGAAGGGATGCAGAGAATGACAGGTGTGTGGTTAGCTTGCTGTAGACCAGTGGCAGTTGTACAGCTCTGCAGGTAGTGTGTATATATATATATGCATACATCTGACTATATATCATTGCATATATATTGTTTTCAAACTTAAGAATGGAAATGGTTTTTTTTTCCAAATGTATAAAGTAGGACAGATGTCAAAATAGCTGAAAAATTTTCTCTATCTTTCAGGCTAACTCAAAAGGAAGTAATTTTTTAAGTGCAGAAATAACCAAATTCAGAAATAAACTAATAACACTATTTAATAGTGGATTAGAGTTTTAATTAGTATTAACCCCTTGTTAAAATGAAGCTATACTACTTAATAAAGCACTATTCTCTGTGGAGGAGCATCATATGGATATATAAGTTTATATTTATTTGGTTACAAAATACTGCTGGGCTTTATTTTTCCTTAGGAGTTGATGGCAAAAGTAGGACATAAGGAAGCATATTTCCAGATTATCGTAACCTTACTATTCTCAAATAATTTTCTCTAAGTAGGACATGAGTCTTATTGGAACAGCTGCCTGAAATCTTGCTATTAAAGTGTGGTAATGTGACTGTCTGATGTATTTTTGGGGTTCCTTTTCCATTTGTTTGTTTGTTTTTAAGGAAGATTCCTATGACTATTTGTTATATCAAGTAGTGTCTAAAAGAAAAAGAGAAATCCTTACTACTAATGGCTGCATTAGTTAGTCTTATCAGACAGCTGAATTAGTAAAAATGCTTGAAGCAATAAATGGAACAGAATGCTGTGTCCAGTTCTGAGCTTCTTAATACAAGAGAGACCAGGAGATCCTGGAGTGCATCCAGCAGAGGTCAACAAAGGTGATAAGGGGACTGAAGCATCTATCACGTGTAGAAAGACTGAGGGATCTGGATCTGTTCTACCTGGAGAAGGTTGGGAAGGGGTGTTATTCAGGTATACAAGTGCCTGAAGGAAGGGCATCAAGAGGATGGATCCAGGATCTGCTTGATGGTGCCAAGTAATAGGACATGAGGCAGAAACCACAGGAAGTCCTTTCCAAATATAAGAAACACCTTTTTACTGTGCAGGTGACCATGCACTAGATCAGATTACCTAGAGACATTGTGGAGTCTCCTTCTTTGGAGATATTCATAAAGTGTCTAGACACAACCCCAAGTAATGTGCTCTAGGGGATCCTGCTTGAGCAGGAAGGTTGGACTAGGTGAGCTCCATCGGACTGTTCCAATCTTATCTATTCTGTGATTCTGAAAAAAATGCATGTTTTTTCTCTAGGAAATATCTTTTATCTCTAGTATTTCTTGCCTACAGCTATAGAACACTGCTTCCCATTTTCTACACAAAATAATTAAATATCATACTTGGAGGCATAAGCTATCCAATTAAAGATTTGTAGAAATTTATCTAACTTTTAAAGAATCAGTCAGCCTTGTCAATAAAAAAACCACAACACAACTGAGAAAGTAGCATTATAAACCTTCAAGGAAGTAAAAGTTCCATTAAAATAAAGGTCAAAATCCAATCAAATCTAAATCCTCTCTTGCCACAGTCCTGCTGCTTTGTTGGATGGAAACTTAGTATAGACTCCTTTGCTTTCCCCAAGAAACATATTGGGTGCTGCTTGCTTGTCCACTGAGGAACTAAGAATTTACTGGCAGTATTGCAAACAACATATGTTATGGTATGCTTTAAAGAACCGTGTATTTTGCAACTGTAGTCCACAGACATATAATTCTAAGGTATTTGAAAAAAGTCCAAAAGTTCAGAACACACAAAGGTCTGTTAACATAAAAATATGAAAAAATTTCCACCAATTTGGCCAATAGTGTGAATAGCACTCTAATTATTAGAAGTACTGGTGAATACATGTAACGGTAAATGAAGTGTTGAGATCTTTTTATCTGTGTGCTATTGTAATGTTTGAGCAACTGTTGTGTACAGTCTGAACAATACACTATAAAACATTTCTGTCATGTACACTGGCCAACAGTAAATGACAATACTCTGCAATCAGTGGTAAATGAAGAGGTGGTCTCTGTCGCAGAGTGGTCAGAAGTATAATTTCCATTTGCACAGCAGTCTTGTCATAAATGAACATTCTAAGTTTCAACACTGAGTTTAAAGTGGCTTAAAAGCTTTTCAAGGATTATCCAAGTTATTAAGTAAATAAACAAATAAATAAATAAATAAATGGAAAAGTACTTTGTATTTTCCCAGTTGGTTCATCTAGGGACTTAGGAAACCTACAACTAGTTGAGTTTGTGTCCAGTTTAAAATATTTATGGAATCAAATTTGAACTCCTAAATTTTTGCAGTAAAATTCAGAAGTTCAAAGCCCATGTTATGAAAAAGTCCTGGCAGCTGGCATAAAGTTCTTTTGGCCTAGTCATACAAATCTCTCTACAGTTCATTAATCTCTTCCTTTTGTTGTTTTTTTGTTTCCAAATGGAACAAAGCAAAAGATGAGTTATTGGTTTACAGATGCCAC
>VZTB01008510.1:80866-111900 GCA_013397245.1 Thryothorus ludovicianus | reverse complement strand
TTACACTCTATCTCACTTTTCTTTATGAAACTATGACAGCGTAATTATTTCATTAATAAAAAAAATTAATATAGCACTGTTGCTAAAGTGTTCCATTACTTCACAGCACTTCTTCAGGTGTTAGCACTTGATTTTTCAGCTATTTTCAGCTGAGAAACTGTAGAAAAGAGTGAGAAACCACTACTCATTTAGTGCAATGTGGTCTATGATCATTGTGTTGTCAAAGAAACCTTCAGACAGACCCACTTTAAAGTATGTTGTTTTCAGAAGGGCTTGCTTTAGGTATGGGTTGAGATTTTCCATACTGAAGATGTCAATTGGATATTTATACTACTTGCAGGGTTTACTAAAATAACAGTATAAATGTTTTGCTATCTTTGTAGCATCTCCATTCTTCCTTCTTTCTAAGGTTAACTGTTGGCTTTCACCTCTACTCTGCTCAGAAGCAGTATTCCACTGCTCTCTGTCCCAAGAGAGCTTTAGTATCTTCTCTATTCCCTCTCTGTGATTCACTGTCTTTGTAAGAACAGGAGACTGCTGAGAGCAAGTGGATTATTATAAGACATGGCCTTGCTGAATCTTATTGCCATATTGCTTTAGAACACCTAATATCAGCTTTATATGGATTTTCTATGATGGATAATTATTGTTCCTATGCAATGGTAATAGCCTAGCATTGCTGAAGACTGGATTTATTTCTTTCATTCAATAGGACTAATCAGGTGTGGCAGAAAATGGTACAAAAAAACCCTGACTCTCTCCTCAGAATAACTGAGCTACCTGAAATCTGATAAAATATGATGTCATCAAACAGGTGCCATGAATTCAGTTAGTGTTAGGGTCAGACTCTATGGGAGATCATAATTTCATGCTTGTATAGATAATAAGTCCACTGCTCTTCAGTCCAGATAGGGGTGCTAGATTTTCACTTTGTAGCCTTCCTTTCTCTCTTTTTCTCTCAATCTCATTTTGTCCCTAATAAATATTGCCTACATAGCACAGTACTTGAAGTTCGAAATGTTGTCCTCTGAACAGCAGAGCATTTCTTTTCTGAACAGATAATAAAACTAGGAAGATTTGACTTGACTTATTCATTTTTGAGAGTTTAGAAAAAGTGGACCCAAACATGAAGGATCTGCATAAAAGAACATCAGGGGTTTAATGCTTCATAATATCTTTCATTTATAATTAACTGGCACAGAAATCCACACAGGTCCTGATCATGATAGCTGTAGCCAGCATAAGGTCAGGAAGTATCATAAATAAAGACCAGCCTGGGCAGCAATGTGCTTTAAATTGTAAGTAGATTGTAAGTATAAGCGTTTTATATACAAAATCCCCATTTTTTTCACAGTAGAACAAAAAGATTGCTCATATATGCAACATTGCTCATATAAAAACAAGTCTTCAATATGCCACAGTTAAAGAAAATAATTTATATTGTACTATTGTTACTTCATTATAGTTTCCTGTAGCCATGTATTTCTTTGTGACAGGTAAATTTCTTTGGTTATGGATGTTTTAATGCCATCACTACGGAAAAGACCTGATTTTATACTTGTCATTTATATTCTCAGATGTTCCCATACAGATAAGGCAGCCTGAGCCCTTTCTTCCTTCTTTTACCATTAAATAGCACTGTTTTCTTATCTTTCTCCACAAAGTGGCTCTTCTCTCACCACCAAGTGGTCTGCACACCAGTCTTCTCCTGAGATTCTCAGAGGTTGTTCTCCCATGTGTTCAAAATATTGCCACTGTAGAAAGATTTCTACATTAAACTCTTTTATTTTTTTCATTTCTCAAGGCTTTTCATCAAACTTTCAAGTCCGCATACCTTCTACTTTGTACCTGTGCTTCCACTATACTTTTCTTTCACCTGCTTGTACTTTGTAACAAAGTAAATTTTGACTTAAATTTTCTGTTTTTTCAGTGTCTCCTTCCATGATGACCCATTTCCTACAAATATTAATTCCTGAATTTCTTTGTCATGGAATCATATCTACTTTGTATTAAAATCTAGAGATGGAAAATCTTTCTTTGCATTCATATGAGAGAAATTATGAAAAGGAGGGAAGTGAACAAAATATACTTTAAGTATAAAGTCTTTTGAGTACCCTGTGAAATCCTTTTCTGTCTTGTTCCAGGCGTCTGCCTTCATGGATCTCAACTATCTTATAATTTTGAATCCTTTGAGTGAATTGAATCAATGGATTTGTGCAGTGAACCTATCCTGGAATTCTCTTCTCCAGGATGAAAATGCTTCTGTGTAAATTTGCCTCTTTATGAAGTTAAATTATGATAAATTTGACTCCCTTACTCTGAAATCGTCATTTCAATTAAGTACTTCTCAACTTTATTGCTTCCGTTGTTAGAGCAAAAAAAAATGCTTACTGTATCAATTACAAGCTCATGTAGCATTATTTTTAATGCTGAATTTGACATGAGGTGCAAACCTTTTGAGATGCAATATGTGTCTATGATCAGCTTCTCTTAGAAGACCAAAAGGTGAGTGCATGGAATAATATAGTGTTTGACATACCTATTTGCTGAAAAGATTGCTGGATTATTTTCAGCCTGCCTATAATTAAAATGAGATCTTGAATTATTCATAAATAAATCCTCAAACCAAGTCAGTGCCCAGTGGATTTAGATATTTCATTTCTGAATATGTTGGTAAGTCAAAGTTGCATATCTAATCCTTCACCTCATTTTTAGCTTCTGAATTCTTCCATAGAACTGAACAGTTCTTGCTACAGTTCACTGTTAGTCTTTTTAATTTAATAAGCATTCTCAACACAGGGGAAAAGAAAGCAGTGATCCAGATTTGTATTCTTTTCTCTTAAAAAGTGCAAAAAGACAACATGTACCCGAGAAAAAATGTATATACTTTTTATTCAGTGACCTGAACTCTTGAGCATCATCTGTAGAGGTGCAAGTAAGTAATTGTTGCATGATGATTATATTCATCAGCCTAAAGCACGAAAGCAATTGAGTAAAAAAATCTTCATGTTACATAAAATGATTACTGCCTGTGAGCCATAATAAACAATGTTGTTCTCACAGTGATGATGTTAAACAGCAGAACAAATGAGTACAGCCTGCTGATTGTGCAATGTCTTGATCATTAACGATTGTTGTAACTCCCAGTAAGTAAATGATTTAATTATTGGGGTGTCTCCATGATCTGTTTCTAAAAGGAACAAATGACAATGGTGATAATGCACCACAGTCACTTTTGACTGCAAGTGACTTAAACATCTACAGCTCTTAGTGTTTTTCTTTGTTGGGCTTTACTTCTGCTCTGCTGGATGTCCAGAAAGTGTGTTAAAATGCAACCACAAAGGAATGCAAAGCCAATTTATATTCAGGAGATAAGAAATAATGACCAGAATANNAAAAAAAAAAAAACAAAACTTCAGGAGAGCAGAAGGAAAGAGGTGGGAGGGAAGGCTGGGAGATTTATGCCTACAATGCACAACAGTAGCATTACTGCAACTTCACAAGGTTTATTGCTTTATCATTCCTACAAACTTGGGCTTCATCCAGAAACTCATCAATCTAACCATGTTATTACTATACTTAGAATTTGAACTAAATGCTGATTGGAGAGTAAAACTGCTGTAAATTGATGAGTCCATGCAGAAAAGAGGTTTCCCCTACATCCCATAAGAATCTTCCTTTATGCAAAGTGGGTGAGCAAACATGATTTTCAAGTTGAACAGCAAGTTTGTATCTACAGTGATACAGACTGTCAGCTGTCAACATTGAAATTGTCAGTTCTGAAATTGAATAAAAGTCATTATCTGACTAATGCAAATTTGTACTTAGGAGGTGCAATATAGCCCTTAGTTTTAACTGAGCTTTTACCAGATAAGAGCCATATCAAGTATCTCAATACCTCATCCCAGCTGGCAGTGTGCACACACACCAAAAGGCTTACAAACAGGGTGTTGAGCACTTATGAACTGAAGACTTCCTGGAAGTCAGACAACCCTCCCTGTTTCATTTTTTCCCTTCTGGTCAATGTGAGATCACCTTTTAAGTTTGGAGTCCATCCTTGCAAATATGTCATAAAATCAAAAGGTTTTTTAAAAAAAAACTTGAAAATCTTATTACTCTGCCTACTCTGTAGATTTAAATCACATAAATGGGGAAAATGTAAAAGTAAATTACTTTTTTTAGACATACCACAGATTCTCTGTGCCAGTGTTTTAGTTTTTAAGGACAGCTCTTTGAAACAAGAACTATCTGTCTCCCTGTGTAAGGAAAATGTTTAGCACCGGCTGATAATTTTAGCTGCCAAACTCATTAGATTTCTTGTTGCCTTTCCAGGTTGGTAACATGCGTGTAAGGTGGCTTCACCAGTCTCAAGGAATACTACTTTCTCATACATTTTGAGTAGATTGCACCATTCTTTCTCATTAGACTGTAATTGCTCTGTAATTATTTTAACTACAGTTGACAATAAGTCTTGATGGAACAGTACCATAAAAGGAGCACTGAGGATTCAAAAATCATCCTCTCACTTGATTTTTATTACTTCTCACCTTCTCCTGCTGTTAAGTACCACAAAAGGTCATGATAGCAGAAAGGAAAAGGAAAGATCAAATAATTTGATTCAAGATGATCACCTATATACCCCTCTATTAATATATCTTCTCCAGAAATGTTGCATTTGCTAGATAAATTCTTGGATAGTGGGGAGGGAAGTAGATTTTGGACTTGCATGTGCACCCATGAGTACTTCGCTTACTAAGCATATATCCAAGGACTAACTACAGATAATAGGAAAAAAGGCCTTCACAAGGTCGGTTTCAGTTTTCTCTGCTAGTATTTTCTGCTTCCATCTGCAAGCATTTGCCAGATTCCCTGACTCATCTCTAGTTCTGCTCGTTAGATAGGAAAAAAGCTCTTTTAGCCTTACTCCTCTTTATACACAAGGTATGTAATCTTTCAGGATATGTCCCAGAAGAGCCCAGTAACACTTCACAAGATATTTCCACTCAGAAGAAAGAGGGTTTCTTTCTCTGCTGTACTTTGGAACCCCTGCCTTTTGGGTCAGTTTTCTGAAAATCAGTTACCTTAGCCATCCATTTCACAGGAAACATGTTCCTGCAGAGAAATCTGCCAAATAAGTTTCAAGATATTTTTGTAAACACTCACAGTTTTAAAAAAACAAGTATATTTACAATAATGCTAAGATTCTTACACTTTGGAAGGTTCAGTTATTCATTTCTTTTAAGAGAAATTGTAGATTACTCAAATTAATGCTGGCCAATCTAGTACTTTTCACTTTGCCACTTGTTCTGTTTTACCTATTGTATCCAATTCTACCTGCATCCAATGCAGTTATTCCAGCTTTTTCATGGTTGAAAAATAGATTGTATTGAAAAAAAAAAAAAAACAAGTGTTAGAACCAGCAATGTTTTTTTCCAGTCTGCAAGCTAAAATTAATGCAAAAAACCTGACCCATAATCCCTTTATGTCAGCTGTTTTCCATATTTATTGAAAATCTAGGAATTTCCCACCACTTTAGTTTTATCTATTTTTGTTTCAGTTTTTCTTAGAGAACTGTCTGTATTGGGTAGGCTTGCAAAGGTCTTGGTACCAGGACGGTTACAGAGGTGCCTTATGTGAGAAACTGCTGGAATCCCCAGGACAGGTCTGTTGGTAGTCAAGTCCCCATCATTAAATAAGATAACACATTGAAGAGGGAAAAAGTTACTGTGCAATAATAATTGCTGTCAGAGAAGAGAGGAGTGAGAAGAGAGAAAAACAGCCCTGCAGACACCAAGGCCAGTGAAGAAGGAGAGGAAAGAGGCAGTGGAGCAGAGATTGCCCTGCAGTCCCGGTGCACACCATGTGAGGCAGCTGGCCCATGCAGCCTATGGGGATCCATGAGAGGACTCCCATGCTGGGGCAGGTAGATGCCTGAAGGAGACTATGACCTCATGGGAAGCCAACACTGGAGCAGGTTTCTGGCAGGACCTGTGGGCCATGGGAAGAAGAGCCTACTCTGGAGTAGGTCTGCTGTCTGGACCTGTGACCCCACAAGGAACTTAGGCAGTCAGGGTGACTGCACCATGGGAGGAACCTGTGCTGGAGCAGTTAACGAAGAACTTTCATCATGGAAAGGACCAGCACTGGAGCAGTTTGGGAAGGACTGCTGTGGGAAGGACCCTACGCTGGAATAGGAGAGGAGTGTGATGAGTCATCCGCAGAGGGAATAGGAGCATCAGGGACAACATATGATGAACTGACCACAGACTGCAATCCTTGTCATCCTGTGCCACTGGTTGGGAACATGTAGACATGATCAGGACTAAAGTTGAGCCAAGGAAGAAGGGAGGGTGGGGGGAGGTGGTTGTAGGGGTATGATGTTTTTAAGATTTTGTTTTGTTTCTCATTGTCCCACTCTGACTCGATTGTGAATAAATTAAACTAATCTCCCTGACTGGACTCTGTTGTGTCTGCCATTGCAACTCGTAAATAATCTCTGCTTGTCTTTGTACCAAACCATGAGCCCTTGGTTTATTTTTTCTCCCCTGTTCAGCTGAGGAGTACAGTGATAGATCAGCTTTGCTGGGCACTGGTGTCCAGCCAGGATCAACCCACCACACCAACTTTAGCATAGTGGGACCAGACACTCATAAACTTTTTAACTTGTGTACAGCAGTGAGCAGAAACCCATACACATGCTTCTCTTTCATTTTCATAAAGTAATGATTTGCATTCATGCTATATATATATTTTATTTTCTTTATAAGCCCTGTAATGTGAATTTTATCGTGTGTCCTGTCTTCTACCTATCATATATCAAAATTCTGTTTGTGCAGAATAGTTATCTTATGGGTGCCCTAGTTTCTCCCCTTTTATTCCCACCACTTTCATTAAATGCAGTGCAATATCTGTGCTTGAACTGAATTCTTAATTTAATGAGTCTCCTTTAAAATACCTGCACATCAGGAACTCATATTTGTATGAAGTTGTCAGGTAACCTTGCAATCTGAATGTCTTACTAGCAGATTTCTTGCAACTGATTTGCTTTTGAAAGTAGTGTGTTTACAACTCATTATTTAATTACTTGAATAAATCTTTCATTTATGACTAATTTCAGGCACAAGATTAATTTTTGGCATAACTCCTCAGGTATCAGTGATGGATTGGCCTAGAGAGCTTGTAATAATCCTATTCGGCTCTACTTCCTTAGGAAAAGGGAGGATGGTGTTCAGAAAGCTGAGGCAAAATGAGCTTAAACATGATAATGCAATTGCAATTACTTCAGACATCTTTTCTTCTGTGCTGCTATCACAAAAAGAACAACTGTATAAGAAAAATGGATATCAGTAGAAAAGGTCTCTCTAATTGCTGTTCCTTTATTGTGATGCAGAAATGCCTTTAAATAGCTACTGAACTGAGCCTGTTGTGGCATTCCACCTGCTAATTCATCAGATCATCTGCCTTGAAGAAAAACAATTACTGTACTTACCAGCTTTCTGCTTACACAGTTTTACTGGTTTTGCATGGCAAGGTTTGGGTGGTGGGGTGGACTATAGGAGTGAGGTGACAGTTACTTTGAGAAGCTGCTAGAAGCTTCTTTTGTGTCTAAAGGAGCCATTGCTAGATGGCTCCCAGACAGACCTGCTGTTGGCCGTAACTGAGCCCATCAGTGATGATAGTATCACTGGATGATCCATTATAGAAGAGGGAAAAAAATATCCAATAACTGCATTCAGAAGAAGAATGAGAACATGTGAGAGAAACAGCTCTGCAGGATACCAAGGTCAGTGAAGGAAGAGGGGGAGAAGGTTTCACGGGCAGCAGAGCTGAGATTCCCCTGCAGCACCTGGTGCAGACCATGGTGAATCAGGCTGTGCACCTATAGCCCATGCAAATTGCAGGAGGAGCAGACATCCACATGCAGCCCACAGAGGATTCCTAGGGTGGACTAGGTGGATGCCCAAACTCGAGTGTGACCTTATAGGAAGACTGAACTGGAGCAGGCTCCTGACAGGACCATTTGCCCTGTGGAGAGAGGAGTCCATGCTGGAGCCATTTTTCTGGCAGGGTTTGGCATACTGAAGGAGAGTCACACTAGAAAAGTCTGCTCCTGAAACACTGCACCATGGGACAGGCACATGTTCAACCAATTCATAAAGAACTACATCCCACAGGAGTACTCTCTTTGAAGAAATTCATGGAGAACTCTGTCCTGTGAGAGGGACCCTATGCTGGGCAGAGGAAGAGTATAAGGAGTCCTCTTTTGTTTTCCAAGAACCTTAGGGGCATTCTGAGTGCCTATTTTAAAAGGATTAAATACTCAAGTTTTTTTTAACAAATCAGTTCCCTTAGTTAATTCCACTTTTCAGTTTCCTCCCTCCTCCAAATGATTCATATGTGTGTGATGTGTAGTCACTGTGTGTGATATGCAGTCACTGCATGCTCACCAGTCTATATGATCTTAAGTTTCACATAGGATGTGTTTTTTCTTTCCTGTTCAGCCAAAAGATGGTTTCACAGTTTCCTGGTCTACTGCATTGTGATGGAAATGCCCATGTTTCACTGGATCTTGATATATTCAAATTAAGGGTACACTGAGCCCCAGAAGCTGTCCTCAACCTACTCACCTCCCTAACTGAAAAGGAGTTAACTGCTAAGTCATTGTGTATTCAAAAGGGAGTAAATTTTTGTCTTTTTTGGTGTGTGCTGAGTCTCACAGAGAATTCTAATGGAGTGATGAACATTCCTCCCACAGTGGAAGTGCTGCCAGCTGGGAAAATAAGTATCTGTAGCGTCTCTTCTTCCTCAAATGGATTGCTGAAGATTTGTAAGTAACATACATAGCAGTCCTTTGGCAGTGTCAGTTACTAGGGAGGAGGTTTTATGGGTGGCAGGAAACAGGACAGAAAGATATGGATAATTAATAGCAAGTCTACTGATGATTCTCACTTTGTACTAGGGAAAGAGAAAATGTTGTCCATTACCTGCAGACGTTGTCCATCATTAGGCAGTGATAAGCCCTTTTAAACGTATATGATTATGCCTCACAGACAGAATGCAGTCTATAAACACTGGACATGAAGAGGCTTAGTGTAGTCCTTGATCCAAAGCCAATTAAAGTCAATGTGGAGTTCTAGGAAAATCAAAGTGCTGAATCTTGCTTACAGTTTATGACTGAAATGAAGCGGTACTGTGGCTGAATTATTCCTACCCCTTTCTCTTTGTGATGAGGTACTGGTTAAGTTCTTAGAGCATTAATGAACTAATTCTCTTTCCAATTATTCAGTCCTCTAGAGCCAGCATAGGACCTGAGTATTTACACCCAATTACCTTGCATTAAATCTGGAAGAAAAAATGGCTGCATTAGCCAAACTGCTTGATGTTTTTCCAGGCTAAGAAACAGATTTATTTCCATATATCTAAGTTTTAGCAGAGCTAAAACAATTTTTTTTTTTTAATTAAATAGTGTTCACTAAAGATGAATATACACCAGTGTGTCCTCCCAGAGCTGCATTATAGATTGCTGTGAAATTCCTACTTGAGATAAAACCCCTGGCTTTGTAAGTAAAGAAGCAGACTGCTTTGTGCTGATGAAATCCCTCCAGGATTCTGAAGGGCATCACCTCATTTTTTTGCATGCATATTATGTCCTCCTACTGATTCCTTTAGTGATTAATGGAAATTATACCTATTAAACACAAAAATATTCATGGATCTGATTGCTGACATGAATGTACTGGTTACAAAGACACTAAGATATCAGCTGTAAATTGAATGAGGTTCTATTTTGTGAAGTTAAAGCATAATAATAGAAGGATGTTTTCTTTACTTTTGAATCCCTGTAAGGTAAAATAATTTCCCATATAAAATAGAGCATATTGATTTGATGTGTTTTGTTGTGATTGTAAGTGACAGAGAAGCAGACTTCCTAGCTAGAAAACACAGCAAAGATCTATACGATGCAATGGGTTTCCTTCTTTCCATGTGATCTGGGGTATGTTCCTTTATATCCACAATCAGTGTATGCAGATTTTTGCAGCCTGGCATCTGCAATCTGGGCTTTGAGCACAATACTGGCAGCATCTCTTGTTTTCAGAGTAGCACAAAGGGCATGTAGATGTGAAAGTAGGAATGGGAAGAAAACGTTGAAGTATTAATACAGTAAGCTCTTGTCAGACCTAGTTAAAATGGTAGAAAGTCAGTGAGATTATACTAGAGAATCTGAGTAAGCAACACTGTGCGTTATGCATTTAATCTGCTATGAAACTTCGGTGTAGGAAAAATGACTGATACCCCCTTATCCCATCTTCTGAGATGTTCTGTTTCACTTTGGCACTCTTGTCTTGACTCTGTATGTTGATGCTACCAGTGCTAGAAGGTGGCCTTGGCTTCCAGATTGACTCAGTCTCTACACCTGGGATTTCAAAAATTACAGCGAAGCACTTTCCTCTTTTTTAATTTTGGAGGCTAAGGTTCATTACAGAGATTCACAGAGAAAGGCATCCTCATACTATCTCAGTTCTCTTCTAGGTAATTACAGCTCCATGATCTTCTCTAATCTGACTAGCACAAAATGTTCGTCTTGTGGTCTCATAAAATTAGACTAAAAATACTTAACTAAATGGTGAATTTTGAAAACCTCAAGACAGACATTTTGAGAGTTATTAGACAGAGGAGACCCTCAGGCTGATAAATTAGGTGTTGCTTTACATATATATCTTATTTATATCCATATCTATATATCTAACTATATCTATCCTGTATATCTATCTATCTGTATCAACATATATAAAGCCTTCTCTGAACTTATTTCTATTATTCCTATCTTACAAAACTAAATAAAGTAATGAAAGTGACAGAGAAACAGGTTTGAATCAAAAGGCATGCTACTAAAGCTAAGACCATAGTTTGTGACAGCCACGGTGATAGCAGATAGTTCACCTCACACATGGTTGTTCAGTTCTGCTGACCTTGCTTATGAGAAACTGCTCCCTGAGCTGCAGATTTTCTGGCAGTTCATTTTGAGAAGCATTTAGTTAAGGACACTGAATCATTACCTGCAATCAAAGATATAATCAGTTTTCCAAACCAAGCATAATATTCTTACTGAAAGGCCTCTCTCAAAGGAAGTGGGTGGCTGGCGAGAAGTTCTACATGTCTGCATCACCTCTAAAAATGGAAATAAGCAGATGTAGATATTTTATATCTTACCACTCTTACTACCAGGAGATTGGATTCACTTATAAGCCCAGATAGCTGTAAGTAATTGTTGATGCTTCAACATTTATGACATTTAGTGTTTTCACTCATCAGGAGTATGATATTGTAGCAGAAAAAATTTCTAAATCTTCCTTAGCTTTGAAGTTAACTATTGGAAAACTGTTTGCGGGGCTTTTAAGGTTGTTTTCTTTTCTTTGCCTCATTTATTTGCAGTCAGAGGCTGGTGTTAATAATTCAGCATAAATGTTTTCATTCTGAAGAGACCAGGGGTTTGAAATAGAATGTGCATAGTTATCACATGTAGAAATACTGCGACTTCTCACTGCAGGCCTCACTGAGATGCACTCAGGAGTATTTTAAACAGGAAGAAAGTGTACATAGACCAGTACTCATGCAACAACTTCTCCTATGTTAACTATATATTTTAATTTCATCTTTAAAAATCTTCCTGCACTGTACTGTTTGATATGGCTTTGATAAAATCTGAATCTCCAAATACAACTCTATAAACTTTCTAGCTTGATGAACATTTCTAGTTTCCAGCTGTATAAAATATTTAAATTTGTGTGAGTTCTTTTCCCCATGAACATGGATTTCTTTTCATATCCTTTTTTCCCTACCAATCCCTTTTATTGGCCTTCTGTTCCATGTGGTCAGATTGTTGCTACTTGAGCCCTATTTCAAAATATATGACTTGACACTGTTTTCAGAAATCCAAATGCACCTTATCATCAAAGCTCATGAAAATGTGCTAAAGACTTCGTTTCTTTGTTTATGTATTTAATTTGTATTCAAGTTCCTTATTATGTCAGATAAATACTTTCAAGTAATCTAACTTCCTATGTGTTTCTCCTCAGAAGTAACTACTTTTACCCTACAATTGATAACACTGAGGTGAAAGGCACTGTCCTGTCTTATAGACAGACCAGTGTTACACTTTGTCTCCTTTCATCTCAGTGATATTTGCTTATCAACAGAAGCAGGCTTCTTGGCGTGACTCTGAGGCCACCAAGTTCATGATTCACAGCAAAGACATAATAGGAACTGAGTCCAGTGTAGAAGTTGTAGTGGTTTTAATAGAAAATGAATGATGATGACATACTGTACATGCTGACTATAGACCCTGAGGCTGATAAGCCTCTTCTATGGGCTTGTTTCTGTTGTGCTAAAGCCAATATGGGTAGGAAAAAAATACAAAATATTTTTTATCTAAACAAAAAATGTATGTTGTATTCCCCATTTTTTTTCCTTTCACAGCTTTCACACCCTTGCAAGATCAAAGGTGCAAAGATAAGAGACATCAGAGTACATGTGGTTCATGTTGATAAAAACGGTCTCGTAGAATTGCATGCTGCAAAAGTGAGAGCAATACTAGCTTTGGTGGAACTAAACAACAAACTCAGAAAAACTTTGGAAAAAAGTCTGATTGTCCTTTTCTGCTCTGCACTGGTGCAACTTCATCTCTAGTACTGGGGGCACTCTTGGGTATTGCAAAGTAAGAAAGACATTAAGCTCTTAGAGTGCATCCAAAGGAGAGCTGTGAGGATGGTGAAGGACCATGAGGAGAACCCATATGAGCAGAGGCTGAGGTCACTTGGTCTGTTCAGCATGGAGGAGAGGAGACTGGGGGAAGAATTCATTGCAGTTACAATTTCTCATGAGGGGAAGAACAGAGGCAGACACTGATCTCTTCCCTGCAGTGACTGGTGACAAAATGTGAGAGAATGGTCTGAAGTTGCATCAGGGGAGGTTTTGGTTGAATATTATAAAAAGATTTTTCACCCAGTGGGTAGTTGGGCCCTGGAAAAGACCTCTTAAGGAAGTAGCCACAGCACCAAGCCTGACAGGGCTCAAAAAACATTTGGACAATGCTCTCAGGCACATGGGCTGACTCTTCGGGATGCCCTGTGCAGGGTCAGGAGTTAGACTCAATAATCCTGATGGGTTCCTTCCAACTCAGGATGTTTCATGATTCTATGATTTAGGTTGTGTTTTGCAAATGCCAACACCACTTGCTTTTCACAGTACTAATACCAAAGATGTTGTTATGTAAGTAAAAGAAGTGGAACATTTCTTGGAAGTAACTGTCTTGTCACATGAGAGCTCAGCCATGAAGAAACTTGCTGCACAAGAGGGAACTGCGTCTCCTCCTTGTGCCACACCCCAATGTAGTCAGGCATCCCTTTCCTAACTCTCAGTTGGCTGCAGCCAGTCTGTTCTGCCTACATCACATGAAGGAGGGGAGATCCCGGACCACCAGAAGCAATCAGGGAGGAGATACTAGAAGTAGCTGTCAGCACACAGGGCAAAACCATGCCATTTGCACGCAGCCAGTCGGTGACAGCAGCGCAGATGGTATTGCACACACACACACGGGACCATGGTAGTAGTCTACAGTCCATTACCAGGTGCAGGGTGCAACATGCTGAGCAGAGAGAAAATCAAAAGTGATTTTTATGTGAGTTATGGATTTGTGAAGAGGCAGCAGTTAACACTTGACTGAGAGCTAAAAGGCTGTCAGCAGTTCATACTCTTATGGCAAGAGGCTGTCAGGTCCCAAATGGCTTACAGATCAATTACACAAATGAGGAAAGTGGTGAGAAAAAGGCAGTGTTGAAGAACTGAGAGTAACACAAGATCAGGAACTGAGACTGGCTCCAACCTGAGTTGAGCATCAGTGACAGAAGGCAAGTATGCACCTGCACTTCCTGAATCCTAGTCTGAGCCTTTTCTGCACATCCCAGTGGTCTTGCTATGAGATTCCATCTTTTTGTCTCAATCACAAACAATCTGCTTTTAAGAGTTTTTTTTTTTCCCTTTTCTTGTTTGATTTAGCTAAGGTGACTAAGACAAGTCCTACTTTATTCATGGATTATTATCAAGTTATATAGAAAAGCAATAGCATGTCTAACAGAGAATAAATGAAGTCTTGAACTTTGAAAAATGCAGTCTCTTTCATCTTTTATACCTTTCCTTCTCTTCTTATCTTTTTGCATTTTAGTGGAACAGGTATCCTTTTCTCTAGCTCTCCTTTTCACCTAGCTCCTCTATTACTGGGACATAACCTGTCCTGTGTTACTATGGTTTTGCTTCTATTTTATTCCCCTCTTCATCTCTATTGCTTGCTATTTTATTCTCCTGTTGCATCCTGTTGCTTCTTATTATACAGCTTTATTCTTGCAGAAGGATTGCCTCCTGCAGATGCTGCCCTGCCCTTCCCTATATCTTGGTCTCTTCCCACAGAGTTGGTACAGTGAAGACCCTGGAAATGTGACTGATCTTTGAAACACAGAATCACTGAGAAGTTGTCAATCATGTCTTACTGTGGTTGACTGGAATTCAAAACAAAAGGAAGGAAAGGGAAAAGATAAATAAAAAGGCTTCTGAGCCTGATTACAAAACAATTCCTTTTTTTTCAAGGCTAAGAGTTTTCTTTGCAACCTTAAAGCTGATTCCCAGAAGGACTCCTTTTTACTTTATTGATGCGTGCTACACTGATGACATGCGAGGCCTTGTTAGCTCTTGTTTTCACCCATCTGCTGAGGTTTCATCCTGTTCTTGATTGGTTTAAATTATTCTTACAAAGCGTTCTGACCTGAGCTTTACTTGTATTTGATAGTATTGTATTAAAATAGTATTTTTAAAGGTCCAGGATAAGCAGTGCATGAATGTCAGCAATGAACTGAGAGGACAGCCATGGCCAGTGGTAAGGCAGGCTGCGCCAGGGTGTTTCATTTTAACATAAGAATATTGTGTTCAGTGTCTTAAAGAAAAGAGTGTCACAACTTCATGCTATGTTATAAATATCCTCAGGGAGCAGAACAATTCAACTGGCCTCAGGTTTAATTTAATCACCATCAAACTAACTAGGTAATGGTTGAAATTTTTCATAAATAATAATGATTTCTTAAATATTTCAGTATTCTTATTTTGCCTACGAACCATCTGTTGCATAAAGTCAATATTGAAAAACTGATAGCATTCATTAAGCACTTACCTCCATTGCTTTTAACTCTTGTACATACATTAGAGTAGGCCAAGAGGGCAACCAAGAGTAGTGAGTGAAAATCTAATGTGTTTTTTGCTTTTATAGCCACAGCATTAAGCTGTACTGCCTTGGAGATTTAAAGGGCTTTTATGTTTTAGAAGAAGTTAGTCATTGAATCTTGTAAAAGCCACACAATTTATTCAGAGCTTCCGGATCAAACTGACTGTGAACAAATTTTGCAAGTGAAAATGGGAAGGTTTTTCTAGTAATGAATTGCAGTATAGGAGTAAGAATCATCACTAGTGATGAAAAATGAGCAGATTTTCTTCTGAGGCATGATATCAAACACTTGAACTTTAAAATCCAATAACCATATGAAAGCGGGACCAAAAAAAAAAAAAAACCCACAAAAAATCTATCATTGAAACATTTTCAGTAGAAAAAATCTCAACATAATTTGCACTGTAAATAGCATATGTATATTTTCAAATGCTTTATAATATTTTCAGCAAACTACTGAATATTACTTTTTTTTTTTGTGAAGTGGGTACTATCATTCTGCCAGTTATACTGCAAGGTTTTTTTTTCCAGTTTCATCTTTTTGTCTGAACTATTCCTATTACAATGTAACTGAATTTTTATTCTTGTAAAAAAACCCCTGTCTTTTCAGGAAAAGATAGTGATGCATCACAGAGGAAAGCATTCCATCTTGTACAAATCCCAGCTCACACAAGTAGGATATAGTCAGACTGGTACCATCATACCTTGACATTTTGGACATCAGAAAAATATAAAAGGTTTGAGGAAAAGAGAATGTTTCGGATTTTTTTTTCTGTTTGAGGGAGGTGAGAGGAAGAGTTGGCTTTTGGTGGATTTTTACCTTCTTTCCTAGAGAAGAAAAGAGTTCTTTCCTTGGGCAAGAAAAGACCAAATGTAACCTGTAAATAAAATATTGGGATTTGTGAAGCTCTAATTTGTAAAAAGGAAGTTAGAGGGAGTTACCTGCTACGGCATGAAACTACATTACATTCAAAAAGCATTCTTTTTTGTTTCAGTGACAGAAGCATAGAATCACAGAATAATTCAGGTTGGAAATGAAATATTGGATGAACATTGTTCCCAGTTATGTTAATAATAAACATTTTATTTATTTGAGTGTGAAATAAGCTCTTTTAAAGTAACATACTGTGATGTACTTATTTGAAGGGTCTCTAAATCTGCATATGATATATTGCAAAAACTGTCCCTTCCCAGAAATGAGATTTTAAATCAAATCACATGCTTTCAAACAAGAAAATGGAAAAAAAGGAGCAGCACAAAAAAATGGCTCCTTAATACATTTGTCTTAGTACTAAAAAAAGAGCATCTGTGCCCTTTTCAATAAGGCTGCATAATTCATTTTGATGCACCCAATTCAATGGACACCACAGGAAACTTCCTGGCTTTTGATTGAGAACTGTGTGGTCTCAGAAAGCTTCCAGTCTCAAAACACATACCAAGGACATACCTGGTTTATTTAATGAACGGGAAAGTGTGCAGTTGACTAGTACTGACTGACCTTGTCTGCAAGTATTGCATCCCTGAAAGCCTGCAAGGTAAAAGTAATGGACAATACGATGAAGTGATGCACAGCTGGGCAGATGATGCTGCCTGATTTGGTAGTGCCGTATTTTTTTTCGGACAGGTTTATGAAGTGTGTTTGTGTCTTCCAGCAGGACTTGAAACTGCTGCTGCTGCAGCTGCAGGTTAGCAGGGACACCTAGCGGCTTTGGTAAATGGAACTGAAATTGCTTCTCCCTCTTACTGACAGTGTCAAAGTATTTCGGAATAGGCTCTCAGGACCTCCCTGCTTCAGTGCTGTCTCAAAGAATTTAGCACTACAGTCCTTCTCTGAACTTTTTTCTGCATTCAACGAAGGAGGGAAAAAATGTCCTGTATGGGTTTTAAGTATTGTTACAGACTCTCAGACAAAGGTGGCTTGGTGCTTATTGCATGATTGCTGTAGTCAGAATTTTCAGAACAAAACAGGAGGTCACTTAAAATCACAAATTCCACATATCTACTTTATTATTTTGTTGCCATTAAAGCAGGGAAGTGCTTTTTATGACGGTGGGTTTTTTAGAGCTAACCAATTTAAAAGTAATGCATTTAGAGGTTTTCTTTTATCATATAGGTATGCATTACCTCACTTTTATTTCTTCCAGGACCAAGTAATTCCCACTAAATCAATAATTCTTATGAAAGTGAGGCTCTTAAATGACACTTGAGGAATTTGTGCATGTAAAATGCTTTTCCTATGAAGCGACAGGTCAACCTCTCAGTGAAAATTAAACCAGTACACACAAAGTGTACAAGGTCACCTTGTAGTGCAGCAGATAAAAGCAGCCACATCAGGTTAGGCAGGATCCATCTAGCCCAGTATTAGGTCTCATTTGCTGGTGGCAGCAACATCAGAAGTGTACCTGTGATTAACATGAGTGAGCTGTGGTATCTTGAACACCTGAAGAAACCAGAAGAAATCTGAAAGCATCTGAAGGTTAGATGAGTTCATCAAGAACAAAACATGGCTCTCTCTGCTGAGATGCTGCTCTGCACTGGAGCTATGTCCTGCCCTAATAACCTTCACAGATACCAGCAGCCCTTGCAGCTGCCAGCATGGAGCAGCACTTCATAGCCAGTTTGGCAAAGACCCCCAGGAGAACATCAAGATAGTCAAGTGACAACAGAATAGGTAACCCAATTGGTGAAAAGCTTAGGATCCAATTGCAGGGAACACGGTCCCTTCAGTCAAGAGCTATAAAGTGAATGGTTTTACATAGTAGAGAAAAACACAACTGATAGGCTTTTAAACCAAAAAATATCTGACCCCATACAGCTGGAGCAGGACTCAGTTATGGCCCATGGAGACCCTATGCAGATGAATTTCAAGCAATCTTTTTCAGCAGGTAGAGAAAAACAATGTTTTAGAGATTTGGTCTTATGACACATTCAGTAATGATATACAGTCATTAACAAGTTGCTAGAGAATTTTGAGGCCATCTCTTTCTCAGACAAAGTACCTTTATGGGAATAGAGATAATCTATATAAATGATCTACCCATAATTTTATTGCTTATAAAAACTAGATATGACATAATTCATAGCTGGTAGCAAGTCTTATCTCAACATCCATTTCCAGATATGACAATGACATTGTTTGCTGACCTCACCAGATGTCATAAAACAGACCCTCTGAATTCTATTCTTTAGCATATGTATATTAATTATAGACTGAATAAATTATAGTCATCCTCTGCTTTCAAACAGATGACGCTGAGCAGATGTGACTTTGACAGATTTCAAGATCATTGACTTTGCTAGTCCTCATAAGCCCATGATTTCTTTTTATAGTATTTCAGTATCATGGTGTCTGGTTATACAACTTTGTAGAAATCTGCTTGTTCCATGTAAGGGAGAGAAGCTTTTCTCCCAGCTTTGGTCTAAAATTTCCACATTGAATATTTGTGATTTGTGTCCCTTGAATATTTGTGATTGATACTAATGATCATGGAATCATTGAGGTTGGAAAAGACCTCCAAAGTAATTGGGTCCAACCTTTGATCAAACATCATCATGCCAACTAAACCATGACACTAAGTGTGACAGTCATTTCTTGAACACTCCCACGGATAGTAGCTCCACTAGTTTTCTGGGCAGTCTATTCCAATGCTTAATCACCCTTCCAGTGAAAAAATTCTTCCTAATGTCCAGTCTTAGCTGCCCCTGGCCCAGCTTGAGGCCATTTCCTCTTGTTTTGTTACTAGTTGCCTGGGAGAAGAGGCCAAACCCACCTCTTACAATCTCTTTTCAAGCAGCTGTAGAGAGCAAAGAGGTTACTTACCCCTGAGCCTCCTTTTCTCCAGGCTCAACACACTCAGTTCCCTCAGCTGCTCCTCCCTGGACTTGTCTCTGGACACTTCATCAGCTCCTTCACACTTCTCTGGACTCATTCCAGCCCCTCAACACCCTTCTTGATGTGAGGAACCCAACACAGCACTCAAGGCATAGCCACGCCACTGCCAAGTACACTGTCCTGGTCCTGCTGGCCACACTATTGCTTGCACAGGCCAGGATGCCCTTGGCCTTCTTGACTACCTGGGCACAGGCTGGCTCATGGTCAGCCACTGTCAACCAGCACCCTCAGGTCCTTTTCTGTTGTGCAGCTTTCCAGACGCTCTGTCCCAGCCTGTAGCACTACATGGGGTTTTTGTGACCCAAGGGCAGGATCTGACACTAGGCTTTGTTGAACCTCATACAACTGACCTCAGCCCATTGATTCAGACTGTCCAGACCTCTCTGCAGTGCCTTCCTGCCATCCAGCAAATCAACACTCCCACACAACTTAGTGTCATTGAGCTTTGCACTTTTAAACCTCAGTCTTTACTTCCTTTGGTAGTTATACTCCCAAAACAATTTTACTGTGTATAGGCTGATGAAGGGCTCCACATAACATTAGTCAACCAACAACTAAAATGTAGGAACCACTACTTCAAAGTGCTACTATTGAAATATTGTATCAAGACACTACCCTGTCTACTGAATGGTGGCTCTTTGTTCCTTGTCTTTCTCACAAGATGCTCTGACAGGTGGCCTGTGAGTAAATATTTGGGAAAAAGATTGTTGAAATTCTTTCTTTTCTTTTCTTGTTTTGCCTACATCCAGAACCATTGTAAAACTTGCTATTTTTTTTTTCTCAAATTGCAGCGAATATACTTTTTCATTACACATTCTAATTATCACTTTGCTTCTATGTTACTTTTTTTATTTTAAGTATGAAAAGCTTCTATGAACTACTGCACCACTGCTATACACTAATACATAGTTCATAAAAACTATGGATACTTGTGAATTTTACTTTAGGGATTTTTATATTTATTAAGAAAATAAAAAGTTTAAGAAAATTAAATGCATTCAGTTCTTTGCAGTAGTCCTAGTTCATACACCAGCAACACCTACCTTTTGCTGAAGCTGTCATTCTTAATGTGACTTGATTCTGGTTTTACTGCATGGTCTCGGAGTCAAAAGTTGCTCTAGCCACCATTACCAAATAACAAATGGCTACTTTACATTAGACTTTTAATTTCCCAGACTTGAACTAGAGAAAACAAAGCCTAGTAACACAGTTGTTTTGAGATCTTTTTATTCTTCATAATTTGGAGTAATTTATTTGCATTCTTCACACTCTTGTTTTTTGTTTTTTTTTCATTTGTCTTAACACATTCCGGTTTCCCCATTGATGTAAACAGATTTTGAAGTCTCAAGACAACCAGGCTGACTATACGTATGGAAGTACTTATTCATCAGTGTCTTGCTAGCTTAAAGATATTTCAAGTACTGTAGCATGTGTTTAGAAAAATAGGGTCTGAATAAGAGCTGAAATTATGTATTGAGTATTTTCTTAAACGGTACATATAATTTGGTGCAAATAAAGTGCATATTTCCAGATAATTTTTCATGTAAGAGTTACTGAAATGTGTATGAGATTTTTTTAAAATTTCTTCCAGAATTTATGGTAGGGAATAGATATTCCTGTTGGTATATTTATGGTATGATTCAAATAGAATATGATAAAAGGAAAAGTTTATAGATTATGTACGAATATTAGACGGGTGGATTGATGGAAAAGCCAATGGAATGAAATGTGAAGGGTCGACTTCCAATGTTATCTTAATTGAAGTTGTCTCTGTTAAAGTCCTTCTACTCCCAAGAACTGGCTACCATGCTTCAGATTGTGTGATGAAGTGACTTCATACTTTATATTGTGCAAAAATGACTTAAAATTTGAGACAAAAGAGAAAAGTTATCACTTCCTAACTGGAAAAGCTATGAATCACACATAAGAAATAAGTCAAATTAAGGTGGTAGATTGGATTTTTTGAGTCTCTGTTATTGATGACTAATCCGTTTAATTGATTATACCTCAAACTAGCAAGTGCACATACTTACAGCCATCTAAAAACAGTTTCTGAATGCAAGGCAAATGCTCTGACTGAACAGCCAGCTAGCACCAGATGGCATGTCAGGACACTGTCTAAAAATTTTGTGAATTAAAACTTCAAAGATTGCTTTTCTGCAAAGAAAGACATACTTAAAACTCCTCAAGAAAATTCATATAATCACCTAAATGTAAGATACTCCTTAGAAGTAGAAGTTTTGTTTGAATTGTGCCTTTGTCATTTTTGCCCATTTCCACTTAGGTTTGTGTATTATAGAAAGAGCAACACCAGTGTTAACCCAGTTACCCAGTTTTGAGACTCTGTGAATTTGAAATGTATATTTCAAAATAGGTTGAAGGTTTCTGGAGCAATTATATAAGCTTCAGTTATTTGCATTCCAGGTTTTGTTATAAAGGCTTGTTGTTTATTCAGGAGAATACATTTGCTGTTTATATTAGTTCAAATAATTTTCTTGTTTAGTAGGTTTTCAAGGGATGAAAAGAAGGAATAAAGCTAACTTTTTCTTCCAAGATATTGGGAAAGTTTCACAGATCCTATTGAATCATCCTTTTGAGATATGTTAGAGATAGGTTTTACAAATCAGATGCTGCTGTGTACATACGACAGATGTGCCAAGCAGGACTTGGTCCTTAAATGACATAATCAGGTCTTTTTACAGTGTTGTAAGTGTTAAAAGCCACTCAGTCAAATAGAGCTTGAGTATGCCTGAAATGTCACATAGAACAACTTTGCTATCTAGGTTTGTTTTGTCAGGTGGTATTGTGATGTATTTCCACAATTAAAAACAACTTTTGCATTGCTAAAACAGCTAATAATACAGAGAGTCATTAAAAGAGAGAATTAAAAGGAAGGAAGAACTCTTGTTCAAAATGATGACTCAGTTAAGAAGACAGATTTAGGAAAGCTGTTCCATATGGCAGAAGTTCTCAACCAGAAGGTCCTCCCACCAGCCCCACCAGATTGTGCGAAGGGATGCTGAGGACGTGCTTGCTAGCCTAGCATTGGGAAGGGGACCAGAGACTGATATGCCTAATCTACTCTGCATCCACCTCCCCTGTGCTTTTTTAAGGATGCACTGCCATTCCAATTCACATCTATTAGCCAGATTGCTGTTTGGAACTGTTTAGGATTTCTGGCCTGAAATCAGAATTTCTCTCTCCTCTGTGCCTTTTTTCACTTCATCCTACCTCATGTGAAGTCAGTGATTCATTCTCTTTTGTTTCCTCCATATGGCAGGATATATTAGAAAAGAAGGATGAATGCTCAAACAGAACATACCCTTTCAGTCCCAGAGGAGGCAGAGGGAATCAAACATTTGCTCCTTATTTTCTTCTCTTAATATTTGTGAATAAGTTGTAAGATTTGGGCTGTTTCTTTTCCCTTAAAGTGAGAAGTTCTGGTGACTGAGTCTTGATGGTACACTTATTTGTGTGCTAAGCAGATAGCAACAATCTGTAACTACCTGCAGCTGATAGTTCAGAAATCAGTAAGGTGCTGATCAGTCTCCAAGTTCCACTCCCTAAACGTCTGCCTGATGCTAACTTCATCTCATATATTCTTGTTCGTGAGATTTTTACTACCTGCGGTTACACATCAGGATTTGGATGTAGTGACCATGCATAAAGTAAGCTAAAATAGCAAAAATGTTTATTTCTTAAAGGAAAGCTTAACCATGTGTATCAGTCAGTTCAGGCAATGTTCAATGAAAGGTTATTATAAAAGAAAGAACTACCCATTTTTTGCTGACAGTAAATGTATTCCAATCAACAGCAATAAAGAAAATTTACCAGCATAACTCCTTTTCTCAAAAGCAGCAGGGCAAATATTGATCAACTGTCTTAACTGAGCCTAGCATTAAGTTTCCTGATCATGAACAAATCTGGCAGCCAAATGATACTTTTTTAAAATGTATACACATTAAAAAGGAAATACAGATGCTGGTATGGAAAAAGCAACTACATTCACTGCTCTTTAGATAGATATGACACATTCTCTTATTAATGATAAGTTTTGATCCACAAGACTTGGAGTCAAAGCTTCACAGAAGAAATAATTGTTGCCAGTACTCATTTTCACATGATGTTCTCATGGTTCTGTCTCAGATGTCATAGTAGTTGTCTAGAATTTTCATTTCTTTAAGGATGAAAGTGACTTTTCCACTCTGGCTGATTTTGGATAGGACATCTTTGAAATAGAAGGAGTCTCAGAACCTTGTAGGTTTCATGAGTTTATTTTGCATTTCAGAGATGGAGAATAGTGAGAATCGACAAATAGTCTGTTATAAAATCTCAGCTGTCAAGATGTCAATTTTTCAGACACAAAATCAAACTTCAATTGATAATGCACCTTTATGTGCAGACTCTTCCAAGACTTTGTTGCATTTGGGTGGAAGACTGGAAGTCATTTAAGCCTGATGGTTTCTAATTGAACATATTTTAATCAGCCTTTGCTTAAACATAAACTGAAATAATGCTTACTAAATGAGTCATTTTTGTTTCCAAATTATTGGTGAGTTACTCAAAAGTTATAAATATATATGCACTAAAATAATCCATATGAAAATGGATTTTCAAATTTCTCTGATTCTGCAAAAATCTGTTCTCACAATAGTAGTCAAGAATACTATTTGGTTAAATATGTGGCTTAAATTGGTTTGTAAATTAAATAAACATGGAGCTGTAGTTCTGCAAATTCAGACAACAACTGGTAAATGTGTTCTGCATCATTACTCAAAATCTCAGTTCATTATTTTGTACAGAAATTATACGGATGTTATACAGAACATGATATTAAAGAACATGTACTAATCCACATAGGAATTGCCTAGATATCCAGCACCAAGCATGTCTGGAGTACAATAGGAAGCTACTCGCTCAATTACATTAGTCAAAGATTACACAGCTCACATATAGATTCTTTTATTATTATTTGTAGTGTTATATGATCTGCGTAGCCTGGACTCAATTTATCTTCTCCCCATAAGAGTATTATACTTATTTTTATTTCATTTTATTTTAATTAAAGATTCCCACAGAGCGGCTAACTGCCTATTAATTCTTGATTTTATACAATACTTTTCTTAAGTCTTTTTAGGAACACTCAGTTCATGAAGACCTTGAAGCAGAATGCAGAATAAGGCACTCTGAATAATTGACTCAAAAAATCAGTTATATTGCCCATTATTAACGCTATGTTCTACTCTGTCAGTTATTGGATGATAATTAATATGTGCAGCTTTCCTTACCCAGGTGATTATCAGAGCCCCCTAACACAGAAAATGGAATTTGAGCAGAAAAGTTCTGAACCACAGCACTGACACTTAGCCTGTGTCATTCCCATCTATCAGTTTTCTGCAGGAAAAGCTTTTATTTTGTACATGTACAGACAGCTCACCAATTCTCTGCTATTTACTCTCCACCACATCCCATTACCAGTTACCAACATGTTCCAAACTGCCACTGCATAAGCAATAGCAGATATTCAGATCTCAGTAATCAGAGAGCAAATCCCAAATGTAACATGAATTAGTCTGAAAGTTTTATAAAAATTATATCCCTTTTTTTCTCTTTTTATAATTTAAAATTTTTTTTGTTTGTCTTTGTTTCAATGTTTTAGATCTCACAGTTCCTAAACACAACATTTTGAACCTATGTTTATAAAGGAGGGCTTGATTTCTCTGGCTAGATTCCAGAAGCCTAGGTAAAAACCTAGGGGCTCAAAATTTATCAAAATTAACATTATCATTGCACTATAGTGCATCTATGCACTTAAAGAAGCATGCAGAATTCTTCTGTTTCTACCTCCAAAGTGTATGCTTTGTATGATAGTGACTGATTGTAGATGGGGTGTTGCAACATTTTCTAATTTATTTTTTTTCTTATAGCACAAAAGAACCAGTTGGATGTGGAAACAGGAAATCAAATGGAAAAGCATAGAAAGCTTTTGGAAAAAGTTAGCTTGGGGAAGAAAGGGAGCAGGTTTTGTATTTCTGTCATGCACAAGAACAAAGATTATTGTTTTACAGAGGATTTTCTGGGCTGTAAATTATATAAAAGATGTTGAATTAAAATACGGATGGCCAAAAAAAGAAGATCAGTGTAGCCCAGTTGTTCCTTTTTGAGTATCTTCTATATTCTATATTCTTCTGTATTCTGAAACACAAAACCAAAGACAGAGAAGCAGCCTTAGTATACTTTAAAATACCTTGTGTGAGGCCCTGAACACCAATAGAAAGTCAAGTATCTTAAGAATTTTTTGAGGACTCAGTTTGGCCACTCAAAACATTCCTCTGAGGTTTATGGCTTCTCCTTACAACATGTGTACAGTTAGAGATCATTAATAATAGTGTGAGGTATTTAAAAAATGCTACCACCGATAACCATTTCTCATAGACTTACAGGAGTGAAGAGCTTTGCAGGTTTTATTAACTTTCTGTGTTAGTCATCCCACTTTCCAGTTCCTGAACCTGGAACAGTTGCACATCTGGCAATTTTGTACCTTACGGAAATATTATTAATTCTAGTGAGATTTATGGCAGCATGGACCAAAGTTTCTATATCTGATCAGTGGATTTCAGTCTGTTGAACAGTAGAAATCTCCATCTCAGGAGTCATTTCAAGGATAAAAATCTTCTTTTGCAACTCTGTGGAGTTCAATTTTGATCCATTAATTTGAGTCTCACAAATCTACCCAAAGACACAATTAGATAACTAAATGTATTTTTGCTACCTAGACCTCCCAGTTGAAAATGATCATTGGATACTACATGTGTGTCTTTGGCCTGTAGCTGATTTTCCAGTTAATTATTTCTGAAGACAAAGTAACTTAAATTAATATCCCATAGGGAAAAGAAGGTTTTCATTTTTAATCTCCTTCTAGATTTACTGAGCTGGGTCTTAGTGCCTATGGATGAAGTAGCAGTTTATATGGGATTTTTGAATTTTTACAAACCTTTTGACAATGTCTCGCACAGTATCATTGTGGACAAAATGTCCCTCATACTACAAGACAAGTCCATAACATTTTGGGTTAGAAACTGGATGGTGGGTTTGGTTTAAAGGGTTTTAGTAGCTATACACGTGGGATTTCCCTGTGCTTGACTTTAGGGCCAGTGTTCTTTAATGATTTCATAAAGTCTCTGGATGCAGGAATCAAGTGTACCTTAAATGAGCTTGCCAATAGTACAAAGCTAGGAAGAGCTGTGGACTCCCTCAAGGGTAGAAAGGGATTACAGAGAAATCTGGATAGACTAGGGATCTGGGCCATCACCAGCCATGTGAAATTTAAGAGCAAGTGCCAGAATCTCCACCTGGGAAAGGGTAATCCTGATTATACATTTAAACAGAAGGAGACGAGGATGGACAGAAGCCCTGCAGAAAGACACCTGGACATCTGGGTTGATGTCAAGCTGAACATGAGCCAGCAGTGTCCTGGCAGGGCCCCGTGTCCTGGGGGGATCAGGCCCAGCATCACAGCCGGGCAAGGGAGGGGATTGTCCCGCTCTGCTCTGCTCTGGGGTGGCCTCAGCTCCAGTGCTGGGGGCAGTTTGAGTTACACAGTACAAGGAGGACAGCAAACTATCAGAGTGTGTCCAGAGGAAGGTGATAGAGATGGAGAAAGGTCTTGAATTTTAAAACTTCAGAGGAATGGCTTGTTCAGCCTGGGAAGAGAAGACTAAGGAGTGACCCCATCGTAGCCTACAGCTTCCCTCATGGGAGGCAGCAGAGGGGAAGGTGCTCATCTCCTCTCTTTGGTGATGAGTGATAGGACACAAGAAAATGGAAAGAAGGTGCTTTAGGCGAAATTCAGATTGAAGATTAGGAAAAAGTTCTTCACTGAAAAGGCGGCCAATCACTGGAGCGGGCTCCTGAGGACAGTGCACATGGCACCAGGCCTGTCAAGAGTTCAAGAAGTATCAGGATGATGCACTTACTCTTGTGATTTACTTTTAGGTGATTATTTGAGGAACTGGGAGTTGCACTCAATGATCCTTATGGGTTTCATTCAACTTGAGAGATTCTATGATGTTATGATTGAAAAAATTATCATAGTAATGACCATAGCCCTTGTTCAGGAGCAACCTGAAAAGAAAATCTCATTTTCCATCTAATTGATATCACCCTTCTACCTATACATTCAAATAAACACTGTTCTTTTGATTTTTCTTGAATTCCAAATAATTTTAGCAATGTTTGTCATTTTGATAAATAATAAATTGCCGTGAATTTTTTTAATTAAGTGAATTATAACTTACTGGCAAGGAGTTTAGAGAAAGTTGTATTATATATTTCAGGACAAAGGGACATCGTCAGCATCCTTTGCTTTGTGGATATCCTTTCACCTCCAGATTCAAAGGGCATAATATTCCTCTCAGCGTACAAGGTAAATAAATGTCTCTTTTGTTTATCCTTAGCCACTACAGAGATTTTGCATTTATATAGTGTCTGCTCAAAGATTACACATGTGCAAGATCTCTTCTGGAGGAGATGCTGGAAGATGTCACAGCTCCAATACTATCCCTTTTGTTCACATATCCTCCTTTTCGGCATACTCCTTCCTACTCCCATGCGCCAGTAATAGTGAAAATGTGCAAGTCTTTGAAGAACGAATCACTTTCTTTTGGTTCCCCTCTTCTTTGATGTTTCCAGTTACTCTGTAGCCTAAGTTACTTTTCAGAGCTAGAAATTAAATGAAAAGCTGAAAAACACATAAAGTCTTCATAAAGAGGTAGATAAATGCTTGCTGTAGCACAGTACTTAATTTCACACGACACCTACAGTAGTTTTTGAATTTGAGTTGATAGAGTGCCTTCAGTCTTAAAATCCCAAATGATATGGTCTCATCTGGGTTTCCTACAATTGTCTTTGATGTCTATTAATGAGCTTTTAATTAGGAATAAAATGGAGACATCATTATAGATAGATGTATTCATGCAGACTCAAGCTGTTTTTTTTATTTAGGCCATCTGAAAATGTTCTGGCAGTAGAAAGCTATTCTAGCATTAATTTTATTTAGGACAAGGACAAGTCTTGAAGAGCATTAATACAGATGTATAAATAGTGTTATCCTTTAAGGACATCTAAGCATATGTGCATTTTTGTGAGTCCTGGTATGCATGAACTGGTTGAAAATTATTCACTGCAACTGTTTCTAGATAGAATATTATGCTTAAATGAAATATGACAAAGTAGAAAATGTTTTGAGGAAAAAAAATCACTCGAAAAAAATTAATACACGGGGAAAAAATTTTCAGCAAATGTTCAAATAATTTCAAGAGAAAAAGGCTTTTGTTTTTTGTAGAATTGCACAGTACATCCATAGAATCAGGCAGAAAATATGACCTAGATCACCATTCTTGAACTGAAGTCTGTAGATCTAAACCAAGAAGAAAACTTCTGCAAGTATGATGTGGATGTAGTTGATGTTTACTCCTCACCTTGAAGACAGAAGTAAAGCAGTGCTATGAAGAACAGTTGCAGGTTTTCCAAGAGACTGTAATGAGCTAGTAATAGGTACTGGACAATGCAGCAGCCACAGTGCTTGTAGCTTTGCTCCAGCTCTTTGCAACACAAGTGTCTGCTGACTGGCATCAGCCTCTGGACATCGCACATAGATCAGTACAACTGTAGGACACAGCACTATCCACAGCTAATGTGATATGTCAGCTTCTTGAGGAAGCAGCAGGGTTACAAAGACCCAGACTGTCTTATGAAAAAGTAAGAAAGAAAAAAAAATGTTTACTAGCTTAAAAACTATACACAATTACCTTTGTAGCTAGTACTAGCATGTTAAGGCAGCTGCGTAAATTCAACATGGAAAGCTGTGCTTTCCAATCCCTTTATCTTGATTAACCATGAAAATAAATGCATTTCACTTATTGTTTAAGTATTAGTTGTGTTCTGCAAGTAATTAAAGAAAATGTTTACCAAATACATACTAATACCAGAGGCTTTGTCTTGTACAAAAATTGTTTTTGTTAGATCTGATATTAACTGAATGAGGTGCAGTTTCTTAGGAAGTGCTTCCTTTTTCTAAATAAATGTATTAAAAAAGCACTGAGGTAACAGGTCTCCTTTGATAGGACTTGGAAAGTTGCTTCTGATACCATAGCAAATATGGGTACAGATTTCAAGCAAATGGGTGACTGTAAATTCTCAGAAGAATAGGTTTCATTTGTGATGAGTTGTTTGTCTGTGAAGCATGGAGAGCTAACAAATGTCTGTCTGCATCACTTGGAAGCTACCTACAGCACTGCTGTAACACTAAGAGCTCTGCAATGGGCCAGGCTCAGATTATGACCGAGCCAGTTGAAAAAAAAAAATTTGACTACCAAATTTCATCTGCTTGGTGTCTTTCACATTGTATCTCTTTCTGGTCTTTTTTTTGGTCAGCACAGAGGCTCAGTTCAAGTGATGCTGACACCAGTAAATATCTGGAGTAACATTCATGGAGTAAGAGTATGAATAAAGCAGATATTAATGATTGGGTCTTGCCCACCCGCAAACATGCCAGGTCTTATTTGCAAATGCCCTACCTTAATCCATCTGCAGCCTGATATTGAGTATAAGTATATTTTAAGAATGCCTTTAGCTAACAGGAAATCTCAAGGCAGGTTGCAATTCTCTTCTTCTCTCAATTGCATACTTTATAATCAACCCTATTTAGATTCAAAGTGCAGTAGTTTTGTGCAGCTGTCCCAAAGAGATCTTCCTTATCTGAGCTATTAAGTGATTACTGTTAGTCTATCATGAAATTTCTTCACACATGACCAGTTACTGTTGACAAATGAGTTGGAATATATACTTTATTTCCTTTGTGCCACCCTCAAAGGCTGTCCACAATTTTCTGCTAGGATAGCTACTCTGAATTTGAAGCCATATTATGAACATAGTGCCTTCTGGCAAGGATGAAGAATTGTACTTCCTTTTGCTTATTTTTAATGTTCCAAATATAATGCTGTAGCTCTTGTACTGTCTTGCCAGACTTTAACTACTCCTGCAGCAAACAAGGGCAGCAGCAGATAGGTCAGCAGCTGGCTGCAAGGTTATACTGTGAAGGACTTGTGTGTGATGGTATGAAGGTAGTCCCCAGAGAACACACTCCTTGCCTTCTTTGTTTCAGTGAAATATACAAATATAACTGTTGCAAACCTGATTACCAAGATGTGAGAAAATAATGCAGGATAAGTTTAGTTCTTTTCTCGTGTTAGCCAGATAAATACCACTGAAATTATTTGTTGCAGATTTGCTAAGTGTGTCTCGTCTCCCCACTACCACATGTGCTATACCCACATACTTTTGAGATTCTTGTCTTTGTACAAAAGAAAACATGTTAATTTCAATTTATTCAGTTTCCCCATTTCAATTTTCAGCTATTTTCAAACAATTTTAAACTCTATCCACCTCTAGGTAAGACAGATTAATGTTACTCTTGTAAAATGTATTTTCTTTTTTCAGATTTAGTTAACAAAAAATATTTCTTAAAAATACAGGTTTAATTATTCAGAGCCTTTTGGCTCAAGACCCTTTGAATTGTGCTATGAAGAAACAACCACCCTTGTAGTAGTAATTAAATGATCTCTTATCTTTCCTGGGCACATTCTTTGTACACTTTCACCTCTGCATACCATGATTTGTCACCAGACTCTGTGTTGCTGCCATAAAATAAAATTAAAAAAACAAACAAACAAACAAACAAAAGCCACAAAAATACCCACCAAAAAAAAAAAACAAAACCTGCAAGGATCCAAGTCAGTAGATTTAAATAGTTTGAAACCCTTTTTGCTGACAGTAATCACAGAACAGTGGCCAACATTGGAATTAGCTCTACCA
>VZTB01008510.1:59941-75517 GCA_013397245.1 Thryothorus ludovicianus | reverse complement strand
GAAAGGGACAAAAGATGCAGACTGAAGGAAGCCTATGAAAAAAATTGAGAGGTTGGGGCAAGTGTTCTACAATTTGAGTTTTTTTCTCACTATCTTACTCTGATTTAATTGGTAATAAACTAACCTAATTTCCCTTGGCTAAATCAGTTTTGCTTGCGATGGTAACTGGTGAGTGTTCTCCCCTTGCTTTATATCAACATGTGAACCTTTTTATATTTTGTCTACCCTGTCCAGTTCAGAAGGGTGGTGATAGAACAGATTCAGTGGGCATCCAGTGTCCAGCCAAGGTCAAACCAGCACACATCTTTAAAAGAGGTAGTTCACTTAGTTCTCAGGATTACCTGGTAGAATTTAAGTGAATAATTGGTACAAGTCTGTCTTGTCATGCAGCATCTAATCCTAGAACAATTATTGAAGACAGCATGTTTTTGTAAAGGGACTTTTAGAATGTAAATTATTAAGTGAACATCAGGCAAAATTGTCATCTCTGAAATATTCCACTGGGTATTTTTTTTCTGCCTGAAAGGCTGAGAAATGGGATGGGAAAGGTGAGATCAAAACTACCACGTCAGAGCATCAACTGATGCTAATGCAGCTAATGAGGGAAACAGATCTTATGACTCTCACCTTTTCTGACTAAAGTTATGTCCCATACAATACTGAAGCATCAGATGGGACATGGAAAGGACCATGGTCAAGTGCACTCTAGCTTTCAGCTCTAAAGGCTTGAAAATTAGTCTGAGAAGTGAAAAATATGTAACATATGCAGGATTTGACACATTCCTATATAAGATATTGCACTGCATTCTAGGAGAGTATTGGGTTGCATTTTATTTTTTTTTTTTATCATAGTTTTTCAATTTCAAAGCTACAGGGCACTGTACATTCTTGTAAAGCACTTGTGGGAAGATTCAAAGCTGCAGAACTTTGTGCAGATTGATTTGCATTTCGAAGTAGTAGTGGCTGTTTTGGGTGAGATCACACAGAACTATTAACTAATAACTTTAATGAGCTTTCATAATTGTATTGCTGAACTTTGAATAGGATCCTCTTGAAAAAGAGTTTCAGCCAACAGTAACTTAACTCTTGACTTTGGACTTAAAGAACAGAGCCAGAGAAAGACAAAAAGAAGGCAATTAGTTTATTTTTATTTTTTAATAAACAACTCCTTCATATGTTTCATTTCCCAGAGTCTATCTAAGAATGCCTAATACCCCAGAAAGGCCAGGAAAACAATTTTACAGGTTGTCATTCACATTCAAACATAGAAAAACTCTCTGTTCACAATCATTTATGTTTTTTGAATTTTCACAGATCAGTAAGACTATATTTCTAGCTTACATTTATCTCTGTGTGTGTGTGTGCACATACGTACTTGCACACGTACACCTTACTTTCTTGTATGTATCACAATTAAGAGAGGGAAGCAAAAACAACAACGCTGCAGATGTTTAGATACATACACTGGCAAAAAAAGTATATAGTGCTGGTTGTTTGAGCAGGAATGAAAGGCATCATATTGAGCACTGACACTAACAGTTCAGCAACATGTCAATGAAGTTGTTAATTAATTAACATCCTACAAGTCTAAAGAAATGCAGAAAGTAATTTTTCACTGCAAGAAATCATCTTGCACTGAAAAATTATTGTGATGGAATGTACACTACAGATGAAACTGCATCCTTTCAAAATGTTATTAGACTGAAGGCACAAGGTAGGCCTAGCTAGTGATCTTACTGGACATGTCCTGAAAATACAACTTTACATTCATTAAATTCAAATGGGGCCATATACATTAGATTATCAAAGTTCACTCTAAGCTTCTCCCAAAATTCACCTTGTCCCACACATTTCACTTGCTAGACCTTTTAACCCTAGCTAGAGATAAGGTTACATTTTTTGCATAATGAAGTCATTTTTCCATAAAGCAGTTCAAAGTGAAAGATGTAGTCACAGATTTGGTTAGCAGAAAGAATGGTAGTATCATCCGGCTCAAGGTAAATTGTAATAATAAATTTAATTTATGCTTTTTTCTAACATGTACTTATTGATCCATATTATCTTTGTTTTTCTGACTTCATATTTAATATAATTTATTATTTTTCTTTATTGAAATGTATTCACTCCAGGCTATATCTTAGTTTTTAATTATGCTTCCTTGCAAATGCATACACACGTGTGCACACACCGTTACAGATAAATACATACCTGTCTCATAATCTGGGCACATAACTTTGCAGAAGACTACCACTGATGTTTGAATTGCTTTTTCTATATTCCAGCCACAGTCAAAAAAGCCTTTTATCATCTTTAATACTGTCTACCTTCTACTTTGTACTCCTCAGAAGTCTTAGTTACCATGTGGATTGGATAGCTGAAAAAAGCGTTTCATATTTTTACTATCTAAACCAAACACTCCAGGAGTGCTCAACTTCCACCGAACCTGTTTACTTTGTGCTTCATACATTATTAGATGGATATGGTAGGAAATGAAATCCCTGTGTGGTAGAAGTATCAGTATGAAAGCACTAACCTCACAGAATGAGCTCTGAAAGTAATGATCAGAGCACCCAGAAGCCTCTCTGATCTAAATTCATTGCAAACACCTAGCTCAGAGTCCCCTATTGGTTTCTAGTTTTAAGTTAGTGCCTAATGAAGTGAAGTTTATCTCTGAAAACCTTTGTCACAGCTGGAGATAACTAGAAATAGTTACTTGCAAGACTACAGTTTAAAGGGGAAACTAAATCTCAGTAGGTTGTCCTTCTAGAACAAAGTGGAAATGTGTTTTTATAAGTAATATCATACAGAATAATTTTCATCCAGCCTCCAGTCTATATGTCAAAACCAGTGTGCAATGTGCCTCACATTAATAGTCTCTGCACAGAAGTGTAAAAATGGAAATACAAAACCACATCAGTCAAGAGTGAAATTCTTCCACAGAGTTGTGAGAGGAGTAATATGTGCATTATTCATGTATGGTCAGTCAAAGAACACAATTTATATGGCACTCCAAGATGAATGCTTTTCCAGTCAGTTTAGTTTTTAACAGTCAGAACACTACGTCTATTTACTTCTGAGTCCAGTTACAATAGTACTAATGCATACAATCCAAACCTCCCAATTCCTGTTAAGAACTTTTTTTAAGATCCAATAAGACCAATAAATCTGGATATCTGCTCTTTTTCTTGCATCTTGAATCTCTGCTGTTATGATCTTCCTCAGTGTGAGAAAGGAACTCTTCTCTGTCAGGTAGAATGATTTGATGAGTTATCACATTCCAAGTTGTGTACCAGTGGAGTGCAGTGTTGCTGCAGCAGAGTTAGTGATGGGACCATCTTTTTCATCATTCCATGATTTATTTGGTATTATTTTGACGTGCTTCAAACAGCTTATTTGCTCAAATAGCTCTTTGATTGCCTCATCAATTTAGTATACCATATTTGTTTAAATGTACTTATCCTCTGTGTATGGGGGGGACTTCTTTTATGTTACAATCCATGTGACAGCACAAAAAAAAAGAAAATTTGACTCAAATGTAAGTTACACATTTCTTATGCAGTAGCCAGATGATCCCCAAAGCCCAAAGATGCAGATGGATTCTTGGATAGTGGGTAATTTTTTCATTGTGGAAAAAGGATCAGATGGGCCATAGTTATCTGTGCAGACCCAAGAGGTAATTATTGGTGGGAGTTATGTAAGTATTTATACAAGTACAATAAAAATTAAGCCCAAATTAAACAATCCACAAAAGACATCACAAGGCCTGGGGGCGCATTTTAATGCTTATTAATATTATGAAACCTGACTCCCAGCACTATACCTTGGCCTCATCAAATTGGCTGTGCCATAGGAGTTAAGGCACTTCCATGGTCCTTGCTTGCAGTTTGCTTTACTCAGAACACCTCAAACACATCTTCCTTTGATGAACACCAATATCCTTTTCTTCTTCTTCTTTTGAAATGGGTTATTGTTTGTCTTCATTTAGTAGCTTCTAAGTGGACTTAGAAAAAATCTCTTGCCTTTGGTGACTTAAAAGTACATTGTTTGGAGAAGGGTAGCTAATTTAGTGGAGGTTATCTGGTCTTCTTCTATTCTTATTTTTAACCTGGAGGCAGGAATGAATAATTCCCTTACAAACTGTGATTTTCATTAAATCTGTGGTGTTTTTTCAGACACTGAGCTGTTTAAACACAGATAGCTCATCTTATCTTGTTTTTGTCTTCCTAAAACTGTTTTATATGTCCTGGAAGTACAAAGATATATTCTGTAAACCCTTCTAAGATCTTGGGTTCTAAGGAGTCACACAAAATACCTCTGTGCAGTAAAAGCAAAGAATCAATTTGACCTATTATAAATTCCAATCACAGATGCACCAGTTCTCTCTTTCTCATCTGAGCCATTGCATATGTGTATGCATAAACAAGTTTCATCTCTTTATAGCTGCAATATATGCAATAAATGTTAAAAGGGATCTTTTCATTGTCAAGGAGCTCCTTTTCTTGATTATAATACATCATTAAGGTTTGCCTTAAGACACTAATGGGAGGCAAAAAGCTTAGTTTCATATCACCTCACAGATATCCAATGCCGTAAACTTATCACCCATGCTATTAAACCTTTTTGCATAGTGTATGATATTTATCTCTGGGTTAATTATAGCACTGTCTTGAGGAAATCTACTGAGACTGAGAAAATACTGAAAGATCCTTTATTGTTTGCAATAGGAGAAGCTGTCTTGCCTTCTCCAACATCTGGAGGAAAATGCTGGATAAACAAATCCTTTGACTAGCCCTATAATATTGAAGTGAAATCTGCTTTTGTATTGGTCTTGCCATTCACAAGAGTTTCATTGATTTGTTCAATATGAAAACATATGCATTTGCTTTGCAATGTTCTTTTTCTGCAGATTTAACTTCTCCCATTTCCCATCCTCATCCCACAGGCCCGTGACGGAGGGTTAGCCCAGATCAGTGGAGTCATGCGTCACACAGCTCTATCATGCTGGCAGCCGTTCCTGGGTCTGGCTGTGCTGCTTGTCTTCACAAGCCCCACTGTGGGCTGCCCGGCCCGCTGTGAATGCTCAGCGCAAAACAAGTCTGTCAGCTGTCACCGAAGACGTCTGATGTCCATTCCAGAAGGCATTCCCATTGAGACCAAAATCTTGGACCTCAGCAAGAACCGACTGAAAAGTGTTAACCCTGAGGAATTCACATCATACCCGTTGCTGGAGGAGATTGACCTCAGCGACAATATCGTCTCCAATGTTGAGCCTGGAGCTTTTAACAATCTCTTCAACTTGCGCTCCTTGAGGCTGAAAGGAAACCGTCTGAAGCTGGTCCCCCTTGGGGTGTTCACTGGGTTGTCAAACTTAACAAAGCTTGATATAAGTGAAAACAAGATTGTCATTTTGCTGGACTACATGTTTCAAGATCTGCATAACCTAAAATCCCTGGAGGTTGGGGACAATGATTTGGTGTATATATCACACAGGGCCTTCAGTGGGCTGCTTAGCCTGGAGCAGCTCACCCTGGAGAGATGCAATCTCACAGCTGTACCAACAGAAGCTCTTTCTCACCTCCACAACCTCATCAGTCTGCATTTGAAACAACTTAACATTAATGCTTTGCCGGCCTACGCCTTTAAGAGACTGTTTCGCCTGAAAGACCTGCAGATAGAGGCCTGGCCCCTCCTGGACATGCTGCCTGCCAACAGTCTGTATGGTCTCAACCTGACTTCTCTCTCCATCACAAACACCAACTTGTCTGCAGTACCTTACTCTGCTTTTAAACATCTGGTTTACCTGACACATCTCAACCTCTCTTACAACCCCATCAGCACCATCGAGGCAGGCATGCTGTCAGATTTAGTGCGCCTGCAGGAGCTCCACATGGTGGGGGCACAGCTGCGCACCATTGAACCACATGCTTTCCAAGGGCTCCGATTCTTACGCGTGCTTAACGTGTCCCAAAACCTTTTAGAAACCCTAGAAGAGAATGTATTCCATTCCTCCAAAAGCCTTGAGGTCCTCTGCATTAACAACAACCCTCTGGCCTGTGACTGCCGTCTTCTTTGGATTTTGCAGCGTCAGCCCACCTTGCAGTTTGGTGGTGAGCCACCGATGTGTGCTGGTCCAGACAGTGTCAGAGAGAGGTCATTCGGAGACTTTCACAGTACAGCTCTCTCCTTTTACTTCACCTGTAAGAAACCCAAGATACAAGACAAGAAGTTGCAGTACCTGGTAGTAGAGGAAGGACAGACTGTTCAGCTGATGTGCAATGCTGATGGGGACCCTCAGCCTACCATCTCCTGGGTTACCCCACGCCGGAGGCTGATCACAACTAAATCAAACGGTAGAGCCACTGTGCTGGGAGATGGCACCCTGGAGATCCGATTTGCCCAAGACCAGGACACTGGGGTCTATGTCTGTATTGCAAGTAATGCAGCTGGGAATGACACCTACTCTGCCTCCCTGATGGTAAAGGGGTTTACTTCAGACCGTTTCCTTTATGCCAACAGGACCCCTATGTATATGACAGACTCCAACGACACAAGTTCTAATGGAACTAATGCAAACAGCTACTCTCTGGACCTTAAGACAATATTGGTGTCCACAGCTATGGGCTGTTTCACATTCCTTGGAGTGGTTTTATTTTGTTTCCTTCTTCTTTTTGTGTGGAGCCGAGGGAAAGGCAAACACAAAACCAGCATTGACCTTGAATATGTCCCTCGCAAAAACAATGGTGCTGTGGTTGAAGGGGAGGTTTCTGGACCACGAAGGTTCAATATGAAAATGATTTGATGGTATTCTGCTAGCAGTGCTTTTTCTGTGGCATTAAAACCAATTAAAACAGCCTGGCATGTGGAATTGCTAGGCAGAAGCAGCTTAATGCAGCTGTCAGTGTATCAAAAGGTTATATGAAAATGGAAAGACTATTTGTGGTTATACAACAGAGCCTCCAGACCTTGAGGCAGATGTGTCAGGGCCTTTCATAGAACTGGGAAATTGTACTAACTGTTTGCATTGCAAATATTGGCATTCTGGGGATATCAGCAATGAACCACTGGCTCATGCTCATGGACAATTGTTCAACATTTTCTACTGCTACAAAAGGAAAAAGAAAAAAACCTACAGTGTAGGATTTACATACTTAAAGAAAAAGACACATTTGTCTAAACCACACTCTACAGTGAAATTTGTATCCATATATCTCATTTGGTAAAACTTTGCATCCTCCCTCCTAGGTGGTTCAACATAACAAAAAAATTGGTAGCTTTTTTTTTTTTTTAATCTACATCTATACTGTGTACATTTTGAAGCAATACAAATGAGAGGTTGTGCTTTTAGAAATCCACCAATACTGACCCAAGTGTGATGTCACCCATCTTTTAACTACCATCAAACCCAAATTAGATTCTTGTAGTTACTAATTAGAAATAATGTAAGATATTTTTCTCCTCATGTAGAAGGTCAGAGCTGAATAGTTGAGAGCTGAACTACTCAACTCTGTCTACTCTGTCTACTCTTCATATAAATATAAGGCATGTGCCTAGTTTTGATACAGAATGGAATATTTTTTATATCTGTGATATCACACTGGACCAGTTTACTGTAATACAGCCCTGGTTCTCACACAGGGAAGGCAACCCACTAGTCAATGCTGGCATGGAGGAGTTGAGTTCTACCTTGAAGAGAGAGAATCAGTTTTGTTAGCCCTGATTTTAATTTCAAAGCTACTGTTAAAATGTTAATGTGTACTGGGCAAAATAAAGAGCTTAATACATTCTGCAGAGTCCTTGGGAAATATGGTCATCTTACTCATACAAGTGAATTAAAACATACAAACACTCACTACTAGGAATGAACTCTTCTCCAATGCCAAGTAAACTACAGTTGTTCATGCATATGGGGATTTATAATACTAAAATAATGTTTAAAACATGATAGCCTCAAAAAGGCTAACATACTGCCAGATATAATGAACCTCTAGCCACTGTCATTCTCATCTTGTATATTTGTAGATAATACAAAGACACAAAGCTAATTTCCAAGAACAGATTATTTAGCAATTCTTGATGCCATTTTAATAACAATGTGGTTATGTTTCTTTCAGGGGTAGTATCTAAGATAAAGAGGGGGAGTTTTTCCAGATTTTAGGAATCTTTTTTAATGGAGAGAAGACAGAATGGAACATTAGTTCAGCACAAGTAACCTTTGTTTTTTTGTTTTATACCTCCAAAGAAATCCTCAAAAGACTGAGAAGCAAAATTTTATTCTTTATCATTAATACCATTATTTTTATTTTTAAATCCTTAGTAATTGCAAGATGCAAAGTTGTTCAGCCACCTCTCAAGTTTTCCACCAGTTATGAGTCATAGGTTTGTCATACATGGTTGATAGGAAATACCACTTTTAAATGATTGGTGTAACATGGAGTGAAGATGACAATGACTATATACATATAAGTTTAACCAAGATAAATATGAAAATATTATAAGACAGAATATTCAGATTAATGCAATTTAAGAGCCTGTGTTCAATCTTAGTATTAGATTTTGGCATTTTGAAGTCATGATCAGACTGACCTATAATAGGATGCAGGTGCTTCTAAAATTAGTATTCACATTCTTTGGTAGAGATTTTAAAAGCAGGATAAAAAATCTCCCACTTCTATCAAGGGAAATGTGCCAAAAGTTATAAAATCCAGCTGTGCTCTCCAGATATACCCATGAATTAGCTGCAGGATCCAAGGCTAGGCAGTTTTGAGAATCGCTTTTTTTAGTGGTTGATCATTGGTTGCATTGTTGCTTCATTTTAGATTGCCAGACTGAGGAGGTTGCAAGGGTCCTTAGAATTTTCTTCACTTACCTTGGCTTTAAGATTAGAGTTAGATTTTCTTGCTTCTGTTTTTTTATGCTCTGAACTAGATAGTTGGAGATTTATGGACATGCTTGATAAGAATATTGTTTGTTCTACGACATTTGTAGAACATCAATATAATGGAATAACCCCTGACTAAATTCTAACACCAGGGAAATTATTTTTGTTGACGTAATAACCACTGCACTGAAGTCCAAAACTCTACTGTACCTTAATGTGGGCAGTTAAAGAAACAAACGGGGATAAAACAAAATGTTTCTGAACTGTCCCTTGAAGACATTTGCATGTGCCTTTCCCTTGTAATTGTCATTTTTTTCAACTAGTAATCTATTGCCCCTGCGGTCATTTCATGTTAAATGTCAAAATCAGTGTTAGAAGCAAAAATTCACTTAAGTTCTAGACATTTGCAGCTGATTTCTTCATACTAAATGACACAATTTAAAAAAAAAATCTCAAAAAACACCAACCTAGAAAAAATGTACTTTTAGGATTAATTATGAGTTGCTGTATTCCCCTATTCCCTTAGAATGACTCTAAGAAGTGATTGCAGTTAGTGCACTGCAAGGATTTGTGAGCAGAAATGTGCTTAGTTATCTATGTGAAATGTGTGCTGGTGATGGAAATCACCGCTTGCTGTTGCTGAGCACCACCTTGCAGAGCTGTCAGCGTTCTGTGTATAGCCTTGAGTTCAGTCAGTATTCGGTTTTTCAGAATCAGTGTTTGTTCCCTGCCTCTAGCAATGTTCTACTTTTTGCAGCCTACTTATTTCAGCATGGACTTAACAAGGCATATGGCACCTCTTAACAGAAGTGAGGACAGCAAGACTCAGAGACACTTTTTGTCTTGCTCCACATAGTCTCCTTCTTATGTATCTGTGGGACATATACTAACCATGGCTCTTTTGAGTGAATAAGGAATACAGTGTCAAAGTCAGATCTAGACAAGCACCTTTTTGGAAATTCTTTTAAGAACAATGGCTAGATGCTTACCCCACCTCTTGAAGGAGTCACTTCTCTGCTAGAGATCAAGGAGACACACCGCAGTTATTTTACTGTAGGGGAGATTAAGGACTGGGCTGTGAGAAGGCATCTGACCCACATGGCTCCCCTGTCATATATTCAGAAATGGGTTGATAGTGCATATCTGGCACTAAAAGAGGAATCAAAGGTTTTAACCTACCTCTGACTCATATACTAGCTGGTCTCCATGTTGACAGTAGCCTGAATTTAACTGGCAGCCAGTGCAAAAAACCTCTGAAGAGCAGCAATAGTTCTGCAGAAAAAGAGAAAACTGAAAATGTCAGAACCAGCAAAGCAACTTGAGAATACAGGTACCAAAATATCCTTGTCAATAACTCTTTTAAGAGCAATGCCTGGGTCTCTGGCAAATATGTTTTGAAATCCACTTGAACAGATAAGTACGAAGATAAGAATAGATGAATGTACAAGTGTTTACAGAATCACAGTGAATCACAGAATCATTTAGGTTGGGAAAGACTTTCAAGATCATCAAGTTCAACCTTTGACTGATCACCACCTAGACAACTAGACCATAATACTAAGTGCTACACCCAGTCATTTACTGAACACCCCCAGAGACAATGATTCCACCACCTGTCTGGGCAGTCCATTCCGAAGCTTAACCATCCTTTCAGTGAAGAAATCCTTCCTGATGTCCAACGTGAACTTCCCTTAGTGCAGCTTGAGGCTATGTCCTCTCTTCCTGTCTCTGGTTGCCTGGGAAAAGAGGCCAACCCTCACCTGGCTACAGCCTCTTCCAAGGGAGCTGTAGAGAGTGATAACGCTCCCCTGAGCCTCCTTTTCTCAAGACTGAACACCTCCAGTTTCTTCAGCTACTCCTCATAGGACTTACACTGTACACCCTCTCCCAGCTCTGTTTCCCTTGTCTGGGCACACTCCAGCGTCTCAATGTTCTTANTGGCTTTGAGCCATTGATCCGACCTGTCGAGATGCTTCTGCAGAGCCTTCCTGCCCTCCGGTAGATTCGCACTCCCACACAACTTGGTGTCACCTAAAAATTTACTGAGGGATCACTTCAGGTCATTGAGAAAGATATCAAACAGGATTGGACCCAATCCTGAGCCCTGGGAACACTGCCAATGAGCAGAAACCAACTGGCTGTGGCACCATTCACTTCTCTCTCAGGGCCTGACCATTCAGTTTTTAACCCAGCTCTTTTTCCAATCCAGTTAAAATTTCCATTAGTGAATTAAAGACAACATTGAAGCAATGTATATAGAAAAGGATATTTTGCAATTATTTGACAATAGATAGAGAATAAACAGCACCCCAGCTCAGCCTTATTTTTAAGTTTTGAGCTGGTTCTCTGTTTTTGTCCTTTTTTCTTCTTAACTTTGCAAATTTATTTTCAGAAAGGCTTTGTCCACAAAAATGTAACTTGTTAGATTGAGACTGGGAAGCTGCTTTTACCCTTTGTACACACCTCACTATAAATTCACACATGCTTCTAGTGCCAGCAGAGGCAACAGCTCCAGATAGAGTTGAAGATGAGACACCAAGGTCCATGGAGAACTGCTGATGTCACCAGACATTTTTTGACTAAAGTTTATTTAAGATGGTTTTATTGTCATACTGCCATTCAAGGTTTCCTTTATTTATATGAATGGTAGCTATCCTTTTTTTTTCCTTATTTCTTTAATCTTGATTTTACATCACATATGACAACAAAGTTATAACACCATGAAGAAAATTAAGAAATATATATTACATCCTCAGAACAACAAATTGTAATTTAGGCAGATGAGACACCGTAAAAAGTCAGCGTTAGTATTTAATAGAAAATCTTATCTAGACATTTTAATAGAAGAAAATCTTGGCAAGGAGATTACTGAGGTATGTTGGCCATGTTGCAACTGAGTCACATCAAAAATGTAAAATAGACTTTTCCTATATATGCCTGTATATCTGTTTTTGACATTAGACTTTCCCAGAAAGACTCTCAGGATATGTGAATGCCAGAAATCCACATTTAATCCATGAAAAGACAAAGCATTGGCTGGAAATCCAGGTGAGCAAGCAGTTTCTGTCTGCCCAAGGACCACAGCATCTTCCAGCAAGGATAGACAAGAAATTATAGTCATGCAGTTATTTTACCTCATTCACTACTGCATTCTGTGAAAATACAGTCTATTAGCGACCAATAAAATGAACAATCTTTACCCATTTTTCTTCACAGAAGGCAACATTTGCATAATAAGCTACAGTCTGTTCCAGCTCCACTCACAGCAGTGAAATATCCAGGCAGAAGTGAGGAAGAGGAATCCTGTTCTGACCAGTTTGCTAATAATCTTTTTCCACTGAAAAGTCCTAATCTACCTGGCACTAGCATGATGACTGCTTTGTCCATTCCCATCCTCTTAGCTCATCGTTTGGCTTGACAAGGGGCAGCAGGGATAAAAACATATGGTTGAGTTGTCCCTCCTCACTGAACTGCAGCTCTGATAAATAGCACAGCAGTAATGTCTTAGAAATTTCAGTCTGCTGCCGTTGATCCATGATTTTGCCATAAAACAACATGTGGGAAAATGGGATACATGCTTTTTGACCTTCTTTCAGTATCCTATGTGATTGATCGCTCTTTGTGCTAAAAACAACCAGGAAAGAAGAACTAAAATCTCTCATCCAGTAATTTAAAACTTTATTGTGTCTGAGGAATTTAAAGGATCATCTTGAGAAAAGTCAAAGGGCCTGACTGTTGGCATGTTTCAATAAATGAATGAGATTTTTCAAGTTAGCCAAGCAATTTGGATGCTCTTTCCTTGTTATCTGTAATAAGAATTAAAACCTCAGTTTTCCTTGGCAGCTTAGAAGAATCACAGTTAGTTCAGTGACACATGCTCCTTTTGTCTGTCTCCCAGCTCTGCTCAACTCCCTTCTCAATTTCAAATGACTGTGATGCCAAAGGAAGATCTCTGGATTTGGTTAAGTTTCATTGAAGGTTCACAAGGCATTTGGAATCTAGATCACAAAGCAGGATCTTAAACCTCCTTCAAGCCAAAAATATAAGTAAAAAAGGTACAAGAAGCTTGAATAAACCTCCTCCTACAAATGAAATTAATCAGCTTTTGTGAGAATCCTGGTACTTGCTACATGTAAAAGGCAATCTGCAGGAATTTTAGGGTTTTTTTGTTTTTGTTTTGTTTTGTTTTGCTTTGTTTTGTTTTATCCTTTTCACTAGAAACAGGTGGTTGAGTATAAAGCCAGCTGGAAATAAAAATCTGTATTTATAGCATCAGAAGAACGAGGAAAGAAACAGCATAGTCAAGAAAATGTTCTATGTTATTTCAACTTAAATTGAAGAATTATTTGTCTTTCATATTAAAATAGGTTACAAAAACATACAAAAGAACAGACTTTTGCCTCATAATTTGATTATCGGTATTTATTCACCTGTACCAAAATTGTCATGAAACAGAAGTTTTGCAGTAAGAGACTGAAATCAGATTTTTTACTGTAGTCAGGCAATATAAATCAGTAGAAATCCTCTTGACACCATTCTGTTGCTCCTGGTTACACTAGAAATTTGATAAATGAATCTAGGTTTTTTGCTTTCTACAAAGCAAGCTATAGTGGAAAATAAGGAGAATTTATGTTTTAATTATTTCTCATCTTGTGGCATCTTGTGCCTTTTATTCTGGATTGCTTTAATATTTACACTGCAAACTGAGCTGTTGAACATGAAAATATAGATTCTGGGAAGGGATAAAAGGCAAATGGAAATCTGTGACATTAAAGAAGTTGCCTATTTCTACTCATGGCATTTGCAAGTCAGAAACATCACTTCCTGACACTTAAAGCCAAAAACAATGGCTTTAAAGCATTGTGCATAGGCAACTGCACAGGCACTTGGAAGATAGTGGTTAACTTGTACACATATTAGTAATTTTGGTCTTTCAGAAATCTAAATATTACTGCTTCTTAAAGAATTCATTTATGTCTTTCTGATACTCAAAGCAAACACTTTGGCTTCATTACACTGGGCACTGTATAAGTAGGAAGAAAATTATAACACTGATCTGTTGAGCTTACAGCCATATAGTAGGAAGTTGGCTTTTGAGCAAGTACACATGATAACAAGTCTCTCATTGTTTGTGGAGGGAATGCCATACTGCAGCTATATTAAAATATCATCACACTTACTGAAATCTGTTTGCAAGCACATGTAGTTCATATGTACATGTTTGTGTGTGAAAAAAATAGTTATATTTGTTTTGTTCCTTTCTTATTTCAAGTATTAAATGTATATTGTTTCTAAAAAGTGACTAGGTTAACATGAAAAAATTGTGCTGTAATTTATTTTGATATATATGATCATGAGTATGAATGGGAAATGAAACAGCCTTGCTGTCATGATCCATGAAGCACGTGACAATTCAGGTTTGTCTATAAGTTTGCTTCATGTTTGAGCAAAATATGCAAATATAATGGAAAAAAAAAAAAAAAAAAAAAAAGCTTTGTTGTCAAGACAGTTGTCCTGAATGTCATTTTAAAAGTTACTTTAGGGCTTATGTCATGATGTGTGTCATACTTATCCACAATGAAACCCAAATAAATGATTCCATGGAGTGGCAAAATTTACTTGAAAAAGTGAAGAAAATTTACATTGTTTCTCCTATTGTATCTGAACATATTTTCCCCCACGTTGTAGTGTAGAAAACTAAGACAAGAACAATAGTTTCTGTAACATCAGACACAAAGTCTTTAGTGCCAGATCTTCACAACAAGTTAACTTTTCAGGCCCACCCCTCTTGAACTGAGAATCTGAATGAACACAGAGATAAAGAAAAGACTCTGGCAGGCATTTTTCACCTACTCACTCTCCTCCTTCATTGCATGAAGCCCTGAAACATAGAGAAAAACCTAGGTCTCAATGATATATGATTTGGAATTTATTATATGTACAAAGTGTCAGTCTGTTTCCTCACTTGCACTTGTGCAGTGTGTTCAAGTAACTGACGGGTATACCAATCAGGCAAACGCTGGAAGAAGAAGAGCATTTCACTTAACAGCACCATGGAGAGAACAGCTGAAAGATAGATTTCACCAACTGTGTCACTTGGAAGGCAACAAATACTGAAAATCTGAATCTGAAACATGATTACTGAGGAAATCGCCAGTATGGAAACACCTCTGTAATTGCAAAAAATTAAATGATGTTAAGTAGATTCTGCTGAGGTTGAAACCTATTTCAACTCCCTGAGACTTGCCACAATCTACCAGGTCTACATCAGAGATCAGCTTTGAAGAAGGACACAGGCTGTACCCTAAACTATTGCTACTCCCATTTTTCCATCGTTAGGTTCTTTTACCAACAGAAAATTTCATTTATGATTTCTGGGATAATCTGAATTAAGATTTATCACCCACATACCCCTTATACTCTAATCTAGGGTCTTGTTCTCCAGAAGGGAAAAGAGTTGCTACCTTGGGAAAAGAAGAAGCAGCTTGAAATCCTGATAGATTGCTAGGAGCAGAGACAGACGGGCTGAATCTGAGCTTTCCAATGTCCCCTGAAATGTTTTTTTTCCTCCTGCATTTGCATTTGTCCCCTTCAAAAGATTTTGACTGATTTACACCACTGTGTCCTCCTCTGGAGCAGAATGTCAAGTGCAAATGCAAATTGTCAGCGAAACGTTACTATTGATTTTAATATAATAA
>VZTB01008510.1:39090-59572 GCA_013397245.1 Thryothorus ludovicianus | reverse complement strand
TAATAACTTTTAATAGACAAACGCTTCATATTTTTAAGAGCATACAAAACTTTCTACAGCACAGTCACTTTCAAAACTTTTTAAGAATATTTATACTATTGTTAATCCACTATAGAGGATTTGTCACATTAGTTAGTAGCCCTATATTGGATAATACAGTCATCTTTAAATAAACAAACCTTGGCATCCAAAGTTTATTTTAATAAATGCCTGGGTTTAATATTTTTATATTTTTAAAAGCTGATGGGAAATTGAAAATCCTACTACTTACCAAGTAAACTCAATTCACAGAGACTGAGTCATTCTCACATGAGGGAATGCTCACAGTGAATTTTCTGCATCACAAAACGTTCCCACATACAGCTGTAGATGACATGCTATTTAAAAAAAAAAGGCTTTGTTAATCTCTGGTACTACCTGGAACTGGGAGTGAGGCTGGTAGTTCATGCTGGGAAAGCACAAATAAAGTGTGAAAGTGCTGGATTAAGAAACACAGAGTTACTGCAAAGAACTGGCCTTTCTATCTACAAGTTCAGTAGCAGTCTGGGAAATTTAGTGTAAGTTCTTTCTTTCCTAGATACAGGAAATTTGTCATGGAATTTCCTCATTTTTCCTCTCTTCTTGAAAGAATGAGTTTCAACCTTAGTAATCCATGGCAAATTAAATACAGCAAGAAGTAAGCAAAACGTAAGACTGGATAGTAAAAATGAATAGAAATTAAAACTTAACTAAAAAATTATGTTGCATTGGTACTTAGCACATTGTCTAAGTAATACTGGAATCATTTTGGTTTGCAGGATCTGGTTTATTAATTAATAGCTAAGGGATTCATTCAGCTAGTTAATGCTGTAATCACCAGCCAGAATATCTTATTTACCTCATCAGTCCCTAAGTGGAAGTTATATTTTTCTGAAATATTTTCCAATAACTTTCCTATTTATATAACTCAAAAGCACAAGTGATGGAGAACACATTTATTTTATTATAGGAGGACAATGATAAAAAATTTAATCTATTACTTTTGCTAAGAGAGCTCTTTGCTGTTTTTACGAAGATTAATAGAGTATATCCTTATCAAAATTATTGCTGTCACTAAAACAAAACATCTCACCTTAGGAATCTATTGACTTTTTATGCATCTGTGCAGTGCACCAATTCTAATGCACTGGAAATAACGTTTTGCTTTCATATTGAACAGACATGTTGTGCAGAGGGGTTAGAGGCAATGCAGCCTTCCGAGTTGCAGAAATATTTGCATTTTAATGGGCCACACTGAATTTTTTGTTGGCTTTTACAGATTTGGTAGACTGTCACTTTTTGTTAAAGGATATCAGATTATCTTTGCCTGGCTTGGAGAAGGCATTGCTGTCAGTTTGTAACACAAATAGAAGGCTGCAACTCAGGATTTCTTACCTGTAATCAAAACCCTGGGCCTCAAACTCTTTGGAGAATACATTAACATTTACCTTTCAAAAGGAAGATTCTGCCATTTCCCTAACGGTTATAAAGCCAAGGAGTTATAGCTCACCCATACCTGTGTGAGGAATGATAATTTTGATGGAGGTTGGTATCAAACAAAGAAAATCTTTTCTAAGAAATGCAAGATCTGCTGCCCAAAGTGCTCCAGATGAGTGTTCCTCTTGGCAAGATGGTGACAGCAGTAGTCTGCCCTGTTGTCAACCTTTCCAACAGTTCTATATTAAAGGATATTGCCAAGCAGTGGCAGTATATGAAGAAAATTGTCATGAGAGATGCACACCAACTAGACGCTGTCTTTTTATGCAGTTCAATGTTGTATTGGATGAAAGGACCTCCTAATGCCTCACTTAATTAGTGGCTTTGCAATGCTTGAAAAAAACATGATTATCTCCTAAAGTGTCTATGAAATTTGTGTAGTTGCCTTTGATTATAGTTGAGAAATGCTGAAATGAATGCAGAACACACATCAATTGTCAAATAGCACACCAAACACTCAGACTATTACCACTACAAAAATATTTCTGTTTGGTCCTTATACAAGACTACCAAAACTAAGTCCCATAATTTCTCCACTCTCTAATCCAAGTTTCTTGAAAGAAAACTAACATTTTCACATGTTTTCCAACTCTTTAATGGATAAAGTAACAAGCATACAATTTTCAAATTACTGCTGACAGTATTTATCATAGGGAATTTGTCCTGACACAACTATTTTTGCCACAATATTGAGTTGTGGCCAACCTCATCTTCATTTTTTAATCAAGATTGTTTTTGCTTATACACTTGAAACTTCCCCATTCCCAGCTTCTGCTTTAGAACTGAAGCCAGAAGATTTTGCTGTGAATGTCAGTGAAGTACATTTAATAGTTAATGAATGGTTGCAGCCTTGCATCCAGCAGTCACTGCAGTCACTATTTCTGAGGTATGGACCTAGCTGGCACGATTAGAAGTAACAACTACTCCTTGGGAACAAGATTAACCAATACGTCCATTTTATCTTTCAAGATCTCCATCAGCTTTCAAGACACTGGAAAGTGTACAACCAAGTCATTTAAAATTGAAGGAAATATTTGTTGGATATGCCTGCTGTCTTAGAGAACTGCAGACAAAAAGGTATATAAGAAATCAATTTATCTTTTAAGGGTTAAATTACTGAAACAGAAATCTAAACTGCTAAACAAAAAGAGGTATACCTTAAAAAAAAAAGTGTTCTGGTGGGTTTTACACTGTAAGAATGAAAGTCAGAAACATGAGTAAGAGGTGAACTTGTTGATGAGAAAATTATTTTCTTAATGTAATAGATGCTTCTTTCAGATCACAAAGTATACTCCCTGCAGTATATAAACATAAGGATTCTCATCTCTCCTCATTCAAAGAGGAGACCTACAAAACACCTCATTTAAGTACAAATACTGTCTTAAAATGCATTCTGTTTTGTTCCAAACATCAACCCTTCCTGGATTTTCAACAGCTGTTGTAATTGTTTTTCATAGAAATGGATTTTAATTGTAACACTGTTCTGCTACAGGCCTATTATCTGTGTCCTTCTGAATTGTCAATTGCTTAAATAAGAAATAAAGGTTTGAAAACCCATTGTTGTAATTGATTTTTATGTTTCAATTATCTTATCACAAACTAAGTTATGAATTTCATCTGTTGAAACACAAAGAATATTTTCCTTGGAAAAAGAAAGAAATAAGAGAAAAAATAAACATAAAAATCCACTACTGCTTCGCTTGTGTTTTTTAAGACAAAAGCCTGTCATTCCAGCCCTCTGTTATAGTTCTGGAAATATGCATAGTATTTTTAGTGAGTATCTTGCTTATAAAAAGAAAAGGTTTTTCTTAAATACTCTAATATAAAGTTGCTTTTCTGCATATACAATCTAGTTTCCCTCAACTAGGATAGTATATGCCATTAAGTGTCATCTCTCAGATTGCTCTTTCCACACACTTTCCAAGAAGGTTGTTGTTGATAAGTTCCACATGTGATGTTCCCATTGAGTCCCTGGACCATTAAATGTATGAATTTGTCCCAGTGCCTCCTTCCCAGGCAAGAAGGCCACAGACAGGTCTGGTGCTGAGGAGCTGCTGATCCAGAACTTTTAATTGGTCCCTTCCACACTTCAAGCCCTTTGTCTGCTGTCCCCTTCTACTTTTGTGGTCAACTCTGCCAAAGAGACACATCTGCCTCCACAGGTGGAAACAACTTGGCTTTGGAGATGGACATGCCCTCAGCCATCAGCCAGTCCTGTGTCCTGTTAAAGTGCTTACAGCTCTTGGCTCTGGTTTCCTGCTGGTGTTTGACAACAATTGGAACAGGTCCAATGGCAACCAGCCTATGGGGAGGGCTGCTAGAGTGGCATGGATAGTAGACAGTATCACCTGAGGCAAAGACAAGCCTTGAGATGTGTATTTGTGAGGTACAGATTGGTTTCTAACAGCAAAATCCCTTACCAAGAGGAAGTAAATGCCAGAGTCACTGAACAGGGCTCTGAGACAACACAGTCAAGTCATTGGTGACAAGTACAAAGCACTAATTCTGAGCAGAAGACTAAAATGTCAGGAGAGAAGTGCCTTGCAGGAAGCCTGAGCTGAGTGATCACTGTTGCCATGGCCCATTGCAACGATCAAAATAATGAATTGAGCCACACTCTGCACTCATTCCCAGGCACTGACAGTGTCCTGCCTGGTTCAGCCTGAAATCTGCTAAGTGTGTATATAAAGCCTGGAGAGTCAAGTCTGCCTTAGGTTGGTGCTGATTCCTGCTTCAGTGACTGCTGGTGGCAGCTTTTTGTGCCCACCCCCAGAGCTATTCCCTCAGTTTGCTGGCCCTGCCTGATGCAAGCAGCAGGCATTGCAGGACACTAGCAGCAGGGTGATATGGTGGCCAGTACAAAGCTAGACTGCTCTCTCTGAGAACGTGCCTAACTCATCAGGTTCTCAGTGCAAGCAAAAGCTGACTTTGGAGCACAACACAATGCCTGCCACAAAGCGAGTAAGCAAGAGCTCCCAGGCACCCAAAAGCCCACAGCTGTCATCACTCCATGGCCTCCCTGACATCCTCTCCACAACATACATCATTCCCAGTGAACAGGGGACTGCAGGGACCTGGCCCAGAGCTGCAGTGGGTTACAAATAACATGACAGCTTGGTAGTCCTTTTCCATGTCATCCTGGTGTTCTCTGATGGTTCAGCTGGAGCTCAAAGAAGTCTGTGAAGCCAAATAACAATTCATCCTTTGTATTTTAGCTCTTACAGACAGTTAAGACCGGTGCTCTTTAAAAATCTCTTGTAAAATTTCTGCCTCCATTGAAGGGATAAATACTATCTCAATGATCCCTGCAGAGATTCACTGCTAAGAAGTGATATGTTTTCATCAAGAAAAAGAAATTGTGGCTTTGGAGTACTGTAAAGGTAAAGGACAAAGATGTACTCAAATAGGCTTGTGAAAGAAATAATTTTACAGCACAGAGGGTCAGAGCAAGTTAGAATACAAAGGTCAACTGGAGTGAGAACAATCAAAGCCAAGTGTTCTGTGCCCGAGAACAAGGGATTGTAAAAGATATATCCTACTGCTGTTATGAGAGTGCTGGAGGTTGTCAAGTAACTGCATAGTTCTTTGGTCTATGTGTATTACAATATTTTTGAAGTTGGTGGGGTTTTATGTCAGTTAGATAAACAGAATTCGATTTCACAAAAACAAGAGAGGCAACACAGCCCTTGCATCCAGCACACAGTTAATACAGTTAAAGCCCTTATCACCCACAAACATTCACCCTCTGCTTGAGGTTATGCACAATTGTCTTCCAGAAAAGATAACATGCTCTTTAAAAGATCAAGACCTTATGGATACATTTTTAGTGTCAGGAATGGTACTGAGTGCTATTGCAATACTGCAACAGTTTTCTGTTACAGCTTAAATCTAGGTTAAAAAGGCAATATATTGGATTTCTTAATGATCTCTTTAGTGACAGCTTGCATTCTTGTGGTGACATCTCAGAAATCAGACAGGTCTTTCTAATTCAGGGCAGAAACACAATGGTGGAAGAGATTCTTCTTTGTTAATGATCTGTCTTGTAATTAATGTATCTTCCTGTGTTTGATAGGATTCATTGTTGCTATGTTCTCCCTTGGAATGAACTTTACAGGAAAATTATGAGGAAATATTCCTTTATTTTTTTTTTTGGACATTTTTAGATATAAGCATAATCTAGACCAAATAAAAGCAGTAATAGTATCAGTATAGTCCCCTTGAGCTCTTTACAGATTTTCCCTCTGTCAATGCGTGGCTGGCTTTCCTCACAACAACTCACATAGAGCTTCTCTTCTAGAAAGGGTCTATGTATACCATTCAAGGTAGTCCTTGCTTTTATGAAGGAATAATGTGCCTTAATTTAATTTTTATACTTTGGCTTTCAGCAGCCAGAAACAGGAAATCAGCTCCCTTTTGAAAGATCACTAGGAGGTTTTGGGATTTTTTTAAATGAGAAAGTACTCAGTTTTGATTAAAAGTGCATCACATTGCACTCTGAATACACCATCTTAGCTGATCTATATAGAGAAGACACTTTAGCCCTTCTCAGAATGCTCTAACACATAGCTAGGCAATTAACCATGCCTGTACCCCAGTCATCTTCTCAATGCAATTGAGGAGAGAAGCACCACTTGTCAGCACTACATGAGTTTAATTTCCAATGTTTACTCATTTCATAGCCAAGTCTCCCACCACTACCCTTCCTCAATCCTAAAAACTAATTTCTATAATACTTATTTGTCCAAGCCAATAACTTTCAGTTGCCTTCTGGTACTTTGGTGCACTCTCATCACTGAGTGCAAATGACCTTTTGCTGCTAGAAGCCTCATTTCCCATCATGTTGATCCCTTTCCACAGTTTTTTGCATTTTTATCCTTGGTATTATTGTGTCTGTATGCTGTGTTCCAAAAGAATGTGATTCTTATATTTAGAAATTCATTAATATTCAGGGTTTGTGCACTGTACAGTGTGCTTATTAAATAATGAGCACAGAGCATGCAGAACTACCACTTTCTCTCTTGCATTTGTTAGAGGTGGTTGTGGCAAATATTAGTAAATTAAACAAAATTTTTATTACATATTCACCACATATGCCTTTGCAGCCTGTACATGCTGTGCCATGAATGCATAACAAGCATAGAGAACACAGACCAGAATTCCACAAGCCCTCCACAGGCCTCTCTTTGGGACTTTATGACACCTTTGACTGTAAAATAAAGCTCACTTATCTCCAGTCAGCAAGAAATTCAATTGAATCAATGTCAAATGTAAGCACTAAAAGGATGCAAGGCTTGAGTATAATTGTAACTGTGATATTTAGTTGTTGCCTATAACAAATGTTTGTGTACATCAATTTAAATTGTAGACAACACCAAATTTTGAAATTTCATTCAACTACTTACAAAAACTGTGTCTGCTATAAATTGAGTCTGGGAACAAAATTTGTGTGTGCAAGTCCCACTTATAAAGAGGGATAGACACAATTTTCAGCTCAATGCCTTGCAAAATTCCTTTTGGATGTGTATAACACTCAGTCTAGAATTGTTGATCTCTTTCTGTTAGCAGAAGAATTATTAGGTTCCAATCATTTGGAATAAATTCCAGGTAGATTTTAAAAAGGATTGGACATAGATAGTGCATTGAGTTTGCATGGCAAAGTTTTGATGGCAAGATAGCACTGTGGACTACAGGGATATTGATTTCTTTGAGAAGCTGCTAGAAGCTCCCCTTGTATCCAGGGCAGCCAATGTCAGCCTGCTTCAAGACAGACTTGCTGCTGGCCAGGGTTGAGCCCATCAGTGACAATGGTACTGCCTCTGGGGTAACATGGAATAGAAGGGTAAAAAAGAACCCATCAACTTCAGACAGAAGTGGAGAGACAATATCTGACAGGAACAGCCCCTCAGACACCCAGGTCACTGCAGGGGGGAGAGGAAGTACTCCTGGTGCCAGTGTCAAGATTCCCCTGCAACCCGTGGTGAATACCATGTTGAGGCAGCTGTGCACCTGCAGTCCACGGAGATCCACAGGGATGCAGAGAGCCACCTGCAGCCTATGGAGAACCCGACACTGGAGCAGGTGGATGCCTGAAGGGAATTGTGATAATTGTGATAAATCCCCACTGGGTCAGGCTCCTGTCAGGACCTGTGCCCTTGTGGAGAGAGGAGCCCACAATGAAGCAGGTTTGCAGGGAGGATTTGTGACTACACAAAGTACCACAGAATGGACTGCTGCAGCAGTTCATGAATGACTGTGGAAACTACTCACATAGGAAAACTTCTTGTAGGACTGCCTCCTGTGAGAGGGACCCCATGCAGGCAGAGGGGAAGGGTGTGAGGATTCCTCTTAGTGAGGAGGAAGGACCATCAGAGACATGAGGTGAACTGACTACAGACTCCATTCCCTATCTCATTGCACCGCTGGAAGGGAGCATGTAGAGAAAATGAGAAGGAAAATTAAGCCTGGGAAGTAGGGAGGGATAGGGGGATGGTGTTTTTAAGATCTAGGCTTACTTCTCATTATCCGACTCTGGTTCGATTGTTAACAAATTCAATTAATTTTCCCAAGCTGAGTCTGTTTTGCCTGTGATGGTAATTGGTGAGTGATCTCTCTCTGTTCTTATCTCAACACACAAGCCTTTCATTATATTTTCTTTCCCTGTCCAGAAGAGGAGGTCAAGTGATAAGAGCACCTTTGGTGGGCACTTGGCATCCAGCTAAGTTCAAAGCACCACAGAGAGAATCCATCAAATTATCTTGTAATGTATTATGATTGAATCAATTCAGGATCACTTCTGTTTACCTGAACAACCCTTAGGAGAATCACTCATTATTGGTTTTTCTTCTCGTTGCTCAGCAATCCCCTATCTCGTTACACCAAACTATAGCCACAAGTGACGTTTTACCTCTCTATCAATATAGAATAATTCCTTGGTTTTAATGTTGTGAATGTACATACCTTAAGGTTTAGTAGTCACACTTTTCTGGCTGAAAGCACATCACTTTCTCAGCTTTCCCCACCAGGCAGTTACCAGTATTTCATGCACAAAAACAGCACCGTTTTGTTGCATATGTACCATTAAACATGTTTTTAAATTTGAATAGTTTAAAAAAAAAAAAACAAAACTATTTTCATGGTTTCAGCTACTGAAATATCTACTGCTGTTTGATCATTTTCCCTAAAAACAATGTTGCAGGCAGGGTGGTATATCTATAGGTTGTCTAGTGAGTCCGGCTTCTTAAGAAGTTGCAGGGGACTTTTAGATTCCCTGGACTGTGAAGAAAGGCAACAGGTCACAATCACAGCAAGTGTTGATAAATCTGCACATCTGCACCATTCTTCAGCCCCCTAGGCTCTGCTCCTGTGAGCCTGAAATGCACAGCATCCTTCTAAACACTTCCCAGCATCACTCCTTTTGACAGAAGTCTGCCATGGGCTTGTGAACACAGATCATCACACATGTAAACTTCAAATGGATCATGCCTCTGATTTTTTAAAATATTGATGGCGGGTTTGGTTTTTTGGTCAGTTTGATTTCTAGGGGTTGTTTTAATGGAAGAAGGAATTAAAAACATGCTGCCTTTAACAGCCTCTCCCCTCAGAATAAATTTGTACCTGACATTAGAGAAGAATAAACCAGAGTCACAGAATCATCAAGGCTGGAAGAAACCTTCAAGATTTTCTAGTCAACCATCAACCTAGCATCACCAAAATATCACCTAAACCTTATGCCACATTCAGACAGGTCCAGAGATGGTGACTTCACCACCTCCCAGGGCAACTGATTCCAATATCTAACTACCCTTTCAGTGAAAAAAAAAATAATTTCAAATATCTAATCTGAACTTCCCCTGGTGCAACCTTCTGCCATTTTCTTGCATTCTTCCACTTGAGAAGTAGCTGAAGGTTCCAACTTCCACCTCACTACAACCTCCTTTCAGGTAGCTGTGGGGACAATGAGGTTCCTTCCATGAGTCTCCTTTTCTCCAGGCTAAACAATTGCTGTTCTCTCAGCTACTTCTCATAAGACTTGCGCTTCAAACCCTTCAACAACTTTTGTGCCTTTCTCTGGAAACACACCTACTTTCTTTTTGAATTGAGGGGCTGGGAACAGGACACAGGACTCAAGATGCTGCTTCACCTGTGCCAACACAGACAGAAGTGCCACTTCTGGCCACAGTATTGCTGATACAGATGGGGGTGCCACTCTCCTAGCTTGCCAGCTATCCCATCTTTCGATGTCATATGTAGTAAGTGTGGGATGTAGTGTTTGCACAAATTATAGAAGTAACTAACTGAGTTGTTTTTGTCTTCTTTCTGCAAGGACTGAGAGAACTTTTGCTGGTTTTCTTTCTGAAACCTTTATTTTCCTGTAAACAAGCAAACAGTAGATTGAGAGGCAGAAAAAAAGAAGACATATGTCCTGTGTAAGTATGGTAATTTATGAAAATATATAATCAGATTTTTCCAGATCAGCCTAAAACTTAAAATTTAGTCCAGAAGGAAAATAAACCAATAGCAACAAAACCCTCTCCCATACCCCTGTACCCTGCACAAATTACACTATAAGGCAGTGTGTCATCTGTTTATTACAGTACCTAGACTAACAGAGCAAATGGGTTAGCAAGAAGAGAGCAAAAAAAGTCTTGAGAAGAATTTTGAATTTATCTCAGAAGCTTAAATCTAATCATCTATGTCTCTTTAGCTGTGTAGCATCTAAAAAGAATTCAACTGCTTGAGTAGATTTAATTGCAATACCAATTTCAAAAATCTAAACATGTATCCAAAAAATGTCTTTTACTAATGACTTAATTTTCATAATAGCTACATTATTACGATTATCTGGCATGGTTGCATGTGTCCTTTCCCAAGTAAGAAGATGATTTTGTTCAAAGAAATTCTACTGTGATGTAACCTCACTGTAAATAGATTGAATCATCTCCCTTTTGTTTCTCAGCTTGTGAATTTTATAAATAAATGTGTCATTTGTAACTGTTGTTTCTTTTGGATGTCATGAATCAATGCTTGCATTTTTATTTTTTGCCTTAATCCATTTGCTGTGCTGGATGTGATTTAAGGTTTCTGGATAGCAGCCCATCTACTTGGCATACAATATTGTGAACCTGCCATCTGGGTTTCCCAGCACAGCATTTGTCAGAGGATAGGAGAGATGAGCTTGTGTGGTAGGTAATGCCTGCACCCATGAGCAGTAATGATGACTGCCATGACTACTGGTGATGCTGACAGCCCACTACCATGCAGTAAGGTACCAGGCTGCTGGGCCAATGCTAGAAGATTACTGCAAGATTACCTAAATCCTCTCCTTGCTATGTGTTTGTAGCTACTCATTTATCTTATCATAGTTTTGTAGGCCCAAAGAGATGAGAGAAGTAGGGAATTGCTGTAGAAACTTCACTGAAGGAAGGCATTGCTACCACAGATCATCTGAACATGTTAGATATTATTGGAACGCAAGGCATTGACAGAAGTGAAGAGCGGTAGGATGCCTCTGCCTACAGAGTTCTGTTCTAGCATGTTTTGACATACTATCTTCTATTTACAGTCCCTCTGATACCTACAGTTTGATTTTGGCAAGATCAAGCTAAACGGTGGGATTAGGATGGTTGAAACAAATTTCACAGAGTGTGAACCACACAGAGCACTTTCCACTTATTCTTGTTTCTCTGACTGATGGCCATTTTCACCTTGAAAGAGCATCAGTAGGAAATCCAAGTCCTTTCTGAGTGATCGGGCTGAAAAAGAGTATAACTGCTTTCAAGAAATATTTTGCTGCTCACCCTTTTAGTGTTTATGAGTGCTCAGTCTTGTACTCTCACATAAGTACAGTGTTTAATAGATATGTACATGCTGATTTCTCCCACTTGAATTTACACTTATACACAGCCTATGTATTGGACATTTTCGAGAGGACTGTGCAACTGTAGAAGTGAGATAATCCAGAGATTCTCCTTTTTGTGTACTCATTTTTTTGAGTTATAGTGACAATAACTAGAACTGAGTAATGTTGTGTTTTGTATCTCTGCGTCACATTTTCTACTCCTCTCTCAGCAAAGGAATTCATTCCATATTTATTCAGCAAAAGTAATTCTTATTAGTTATTTGTATAAATATGGTCCAATATAATAGCATTTTCTAATGCATAATCACACCAATGCATTTACCATGTTGTTAAATCTGATGTACCTTCTGAAGAAAAATGTTTGATTTTGCCAGTCTACTGTGGAAGTTTTCTAGGTGAAGAATTCACTGGCTGAGCCACTGATTTTCCAACTTCACCCCATATACAGTACTTTCATCAACTCCAGTGCAGATAGAAAACTATAGATTTTTCTAATGAAGTCATTAAAATTAGCATCACAAAAATGTACTGAAGATTACACCTAAAAATGGAGGAAAAAATCTTTGAAAAATATTTTTAATATCAAGCAAAATTATTGTGATTTTTTTTCACAATAATTCCTAAATTTAGTGACTATTAAAGGACAAATCTTAATATTACCTAAAGCTCTTAGAATATATCTCTTTTGTTCAATGAAAAATAAGACAAATATTTTTCTGAAAATAAAGGGTCTTTGAAAACACAGCAGTTATTTCATGGTCCAAAGTCATCGTAAAACAGATAGAAATATGTTTTGTATTCTGCCAAACTACTCCACTAAAATAAAACACATCCTAGAGTTCATGCATGATTACTTACATTCTGGATAACCCAGCTGGAAAATCACATCACTCTTTTTAAGTGTCAACTCTGACTTACTTTCTTACAAGCCAAGTTTCTATTGCCTCTCATTTATCAGTTATACAAGATCAACATTTTTAAATATATGGTATAAAGTGGTTTTGTTGTTTTTTTTTTTTTTACTTGCAAAACTCAAAAGTGGCCAAACCACTTTTTCCTAAATCCTCAAAAAGATCTCCTAAAAATAGAATAATTCCCTTAAACCACTTATGACTATGAATAATTATGAGGCTAAAAGTTTTTTTGTATCTAGAAATGCCAAAATAGGGTTGTACTTGTAACTTAAATTTTACCTCTGTTTTAGCATCTGGATACAGCTGGATAAATGTTTCATGTGATGGGTGGGCAACAGCCTCAGCATCACTCACAAAGGGTTACAGTGAATGAAGTGACAGCAGACTAGTGACCTGTCACTAGCAGGGTTCCAAAGGGCTCCATCCTCAGTCCTATGCTCTTTATAAATGGCTTGGACAATGACTGGAAGGAATACTAAGCAGCTTTGAAGGTGATAGAAAATTATGAGGGGCTGTTAACTGTCTCCAAGGCAGGGGGGCCTTGCAGAGACACATGGACAAACTAGAGGGATGAGCAATCACCAGCTATATGAAGTTTAACAAGGGCTAGTGACTGGGTGGGGCAATCCTGGTTGTACAGACAGACTTGGAAAGCAATGCCACGGAAAAGGACCTGGAGATCCAAATTGAGCATGAGCCAGCAGTGCCCTGGCAGCCAGGAGGGCCCCCGTGTCCTGGTGCACATCCAGCACAGCATTGCCAGTCAGGCAAGGGAGGGGATTGTCCCACTCTGCTCTGCACTGTGGCAGCCTCACTTCCAGTGCTGGGGCCAAGTTGGGGTATCACAATAGAAGAAAAATAGAAAGCTTCACCAAAGGAAGGCAACAAAACTGGAGAAGGGTCTAGAGAGAAAGCTGTAGATGTGACACAATGGCCTGAAGTTTTGTCATGAGAGGTTTAGGCTGGATACCAGGAGAAGGTTCTTCACCCAGAGGGTGGCCAGGCACTGGAAGTGGCTCCCCAGGGAAGTGGTCACAGCACCTAGCCTGACAGAGCTCTAAAAGTGTTTAGATAATGGTTGTGAGGTGTGATTTTAGGAACTGTGCAGTGCTGGGCCAGGAGCTGGACTCAATCCCTGTGGGTTCCTTCCAACAAGGGATATTCTGTAATTCTATGATTCTGTGATCTGCAAGCTCAGGGTTCAAAATATATAGGCATAGATATAGTCAGTATTTTTCTACATGAAATAATTTGAATATTACCAAGATATTTTCCTGGATTTGAATAGTGTATAGCGCTTGTTCCACTCCTGCAGTCTGATGATACCTTATCTCTCTTTTATTTTATTTTTCAGGAATATCAACAAAAAAAGAAGAAGAAAGCATTACTTATTTAAGGAGTTCATGTTCATCTCCCAGGAGGCTATAGGAAAATTTTCTGTTTACTTAACAAATAGTCCAGCCTTGTCGATTTCTATGTAAAACAAGTTTCTGCCCCACTCCCAAGTGAATCCTACCATCATGAAGAAGTAAATAATCAAATTGCACCTCCTTGAAATGCTAAAATCTGCAGTTTTGCAATAACCTAAACAAAAACACAGCAAAAATCTTAATTTTTAAGACCCCACCCTGAAGACTAACTTTTTAAATAAATATGTGTCGACATCTTGCCCGATGACCTCCAATATTGGCAGTATAGGCAGAATGCTGCCCACCTTCCATTTAAAGTACAATTCTCTCAAATCATACTATAATAGGTGCAGCCAAGGGATGACAAGACTCTTAGCCACCTTCAAATAGTATTTTCATGGTTGTCTGTTTCTTCCAGACAACCTGAACACCAAGTGTCACTAGCAGTGATGACATTACTTATGTTCCTGTTTTTGCTGTCAGTGAGTTGCTGTATGGATGCTGCTTCTTAAAAGCTTTGTTCAATAACTCCATTACTCTTCCAAACACAGGCATGTAACAAATAAACTGGCTGCAGCAGAGGTATTGCTGTCTGAGACCAGTGATCAGCACAGAACTATTTGCAATCAGTATGTCCCATGATTATCAGGATACAGTGTGGTGGGAAATTGCATTGGGAAAAACCTTTCCAATGCCTGTATAATTTAAGTAATTCTTTCTATGATCAGTTCTTTCTTAAGGCTCCAGCACAAACCCTGCCTCCATCACTGTGGGATCCAAGCTGAGCTTTCATCTGAATCTTGTTCAAAATTAAATCATCTAGAGTCTAAAAAAGAAGCAATCATGGTCGTTCATAAATTGCCTGGACCAAAAAATACAAAAGTAACTGACTGACTAGATACAAGATTCAGAGTAAAGGAATTTAAATGTTCAAAAAGCCAGAGAGGGAGACAAGGGCAATTGTTGAACATCAAGTGTTTTCCAGAAAATTGTCTAAGAAAGACAGGACACTAAGTCCTGTTTGAAGCTTCCCATAGTTTCAGCTGGGGCCAAAACAGCATATTTTCAATGGAAATTATTGTGTTCTCTATCACATATCAGAACCATAAGGTATGAAAATGGGTGTCCATGTTCCTATCAAGTGAGGGTCCTGAGTCCCAGTCTTTTGCTTTCTATATTTCATCTTGAGGCTACTTTTTAAGTCTGACTAAAAACCATCACTTTCCAAGTGAGCTCTGCCTTCATAGTCTGTTTAGACATTAACAAGGGAAAGCAGAATACTCTGTCACAGGCAGGATATTAGCCAATACAAGATTTCAGGGGAAAATTTCCCCTAGAGCTACTATGCAGCTGAAGTGCAGAAAAAATTGTCTAATGTGGGGAAAGAAAAACTCATAGCTTTCATAGGAAGAAATAATTTAGACTCCCGTAAGTGTAACAAAATCTGGATGACACCTCTCTTTGGTGTAAGTTATAGCTCTATTTATTATTTATTTATTTATTATATATATTACTGATTTTCTATTTTATCTTTTCACTTAAAATGAATAATTTAAAAATATCCAGAAATACATGGTCATACCACTCTATCTAGTAAATTAAATTAGACTTGGGGTGATGATTGGAGTACACACCAGTTGCATTCACCCAGAATGGAGCAGACAGTGTTCATCTGTCTAGGACCCATCACACATGTGCCACACAGCAGCTGGTAACCTCATCTGTTCTTCCTCTTTTGAAGTGACAAGAAAGAAACATCTGCTGAATTCAAGGATTACATCCCATGAAAATGCCTTCCAGAAACATGCTGAACTTTTTCATCTGGTGCAGCTGAACAGCAGTTTGAGTGGTGTTGCTTCACTGAAAGAGCCCAATCCAAGAGGCAGATGTTGGAGGCTAATCACTGTAAATCAGAAATCTTTTAAAACCTCAGGTACAATTTCTTCAAGCAGCAGCTGAAGGCCTCGTTCTGGTTGCAAGTAAGAATATATGGTTGCTGGGACTTCTTCCAGTGTAACAGAGTAAGCCTAAAAAGAATCAAGTGTTTACCTGCTCAAAGAAGTGATAGGATTGGGTGGACCATCTGCACAGCTCCAGAGTGAAAAAAATGTAGAATGTTAATTTGTCCCCAAATGCAGACTGACAAAATGTAAGTCAATGACAGGATTTCAGTAAAAGACTAAGCATAACGTATTTCATAAATTCCAGACTACTGTCCAGCTTTCTCACAGCATGTCACAGAAGAGGTGCAGAATTGTGGCTGATATAAATTCACAGAACTTCATCAAACACAGTATGGTTCCTCTAATTTAAATCAGCTGAGGATTGTGTCCCAAATCCTAGTCATAACAGCATGTTATAAGCCAAGAGAAAATTGGTAGAGAAAATAACATTAAAAAATGGTTCAGTGATAAACTTATCATAAATATTTAAAATCCATTACAACTTTTTATTTATTTTTAAATACAGTATGCTAATTTTGTAATGCTAAAATCGGTAAGTCCACTTATTTACATAATTGCTGCACTGCAGTTTGTAAAAGTTTTTTTTCAAGATACTCACTAATGATAGCTTAATTTTATGTTCAGTTGAATTAAGAAAAAAATACAATAAAGAAACCTTTTAATGCAAAATGCATTATAATAACTAACATAGATAAAAGGAAAGAAAAATTGCTATCTGGTTGAAGGCAGAGAAAAGCTTTCCATAAATTAAAAAGTGTCTGTTGGGTGCTAAGACATGAAAATAGTCTGAGCTAACATCTGAGTGAGATGCTCTGAGTAGAATGAATAGTGTCGCAGTGATTAAAATATTAACTGGTGGTTAACTGATTTTTCCTAGAGATGGAAATGACGGCATCAACCAGCTAGAAAGAAGAAGAATATAAGAATCTGGGAAAATAACTGATTCCTGCAGATTTTCTTTCTGATTTATTTGCTAATTGTATCTTCCTACATAGTTACACTCTGTCTCAGGTCTCCACAAGTAGCATCCTCAAACTTCTGGAATTTTGAAGACGGAAACCTGGAAACACAAGTACCTAACAGCCAACTGGGCAGAATCTGACTAAATACTTATACATAACAGGCTTTATCAGAGCTTAATTGGTCTGCAATCTCACAAATACAAAAGAATTGTAAACCCAAGGGGAGAAATTAATCAAAAAATGAGTCTAACTCTGACGACAGAGTCCCTAGTCCTGTCTTTCCAAGACCTGGAGACAGCTCTATCCTGGAGAAGCTCAGGCACTAGGCCTTCTCTACCAATAGAAACACATTATGTGCAAGACTACAAGAAACTAACACTTCAGGCTCCCATTTCAGCCCTGCTCAACACTTTACTGTATAATCCATTAATTTATAATGGCACAGAATATGACTGAGAAGTAGAAGCAATTATTTCAATTGTTTATTCCAAAATAGTTGCTTTAAAAATCTCACTGAACACCTGTCCAGCTGCACTGTATATCAGATAATAACAATGTGACACATGAAGAAACAGTTCTGAGTGGAAGTGCTGGTGATCATCACGCTAAAAGAGGAGTAGAATATGAAAAGAGAATTGCACAAAATATCCTTCAGAGGAATTTCATGGACAATTTTCCTGAAAAGAGAAGAGGGTTGCTAGACTGGAAGTCCCTGGCTGAAGCATGAGATTTCATTGAATAAACATCTAAAAATCTAAACTGTATTTTCCCATACTTTTTGGGGAAAAATATTCTTTCTGCAGAGACCTTAAAAAAGATCAACATCTTTTTGTATAAAGTCTCAGTATCTGTCAGGATAAGATAACTTTAACATTCCACTATGTCTGAGGTAAATTCAGATGAGAGATACCAAGCTGAATAATAGAAGCTCTCAATATTTAATCATAGGTACCACTTAAATATTCTCTTGGGTGTTGCAAAAGACAACACAAGGTGAGGAAGGAGACACGTGAAAAAGAAGCCTGCATGATGAATGCCTTCCAGGGACTAAGAGCATCTCTTGCTCAAAATGAAGGCTGTTGAAATAATGTCAGAGATTTTCATAAGCAGAAGTGACAGCCTGTTTGTCAAAGGAAGGTATTAGGTAGTATCTAATAGAAGCTGCAGCATCAAATTCACAAGAAGCAGATTCTGATAGGAATGGCCTCGATAGCCATAACAGTGTTAAAGATGTGCAGTCATGGCTTCTCAGTGTGCAGCATGGTAGTCAAGTCCATGTTGTGTCATTCCGTTATAACCATAGCTGCAAAGATTTATAACACAGAGGTAGTTGAAGAATTATAAGAGAAACAGTTCTCTGTTGTATAATACAGAACTTTAAAAGCATGACCAATTCCAAACACAAATTAAATCAGTACTTTCAAGAGCACATTACTTATGGTTCAGTCTGAAATAGGATAAAACAATCAAAGGTGCATGTCTGCTAGGAGGCACTTCACACATGAGAGGTAAAAGGGAGTTTCTGTGCTCTGTTTTTTTCACTGACCTATCACCTTAGTGTTGCTGTTAATCACGAACAGAAACACACAAACTCCAGTTGCAGTTCATCAGAATGCTAACAAGAGAGATTTTATAAACTAAATGGAACACCTTATATAAAGCACTTGGCTACGTGAAAAATGATTGGTGAATAGGGACACCTTCTCTTTTACCACTGGCTAAGAGAAACAATGTATTCTGTGTTATGAAAACAAGGATGAAAAATACCACCTGTTGTTTTGAAAAAGAATATTGTTAGGAGAGTTTATGTACAGGACTTCTCATGGGAAAGTGAGAAGCTTTCCCTTGTGAAAAGATCCTGACAGACCTTCAGCTATGAATTTTCAGAGACACAGAATTGTCAGCCTCACACCTTAGAGTTCACTCTATATATGTTTGTACAACACCTGATGCAGATTAATTAACCTTGAACATTGACAAATCCAGCATAAGTAAATAGATATGATGACAAATCTGCATATAACTTACAAAGACTCTACTTACATGTAGTGTAGGCACAACACAAAACAAAACAAACAGTGATTCTGTTGGTTTTATTTCATAATTAAGCAAAGACAGTGCCTTTTCAAATATTTAACCATATTAAAATCATAATTGCTAAATGAAGATGGTGATAAGAGCTGTGAAATCTGAACTTTATCTTCCTCACAGATACTTGCAACTGCATTGACCTGTTATACAGCAAGGAAATGGAGCTTTTCAGAAACCTTAATTATTATGTGCCTGACCCATTTCTAGAGCTGAAAGTTAATTACATTTTTTTGTGTTTATTTTTAAACTACATCCAGAGCAGCTGGGATTCAACACCTAACTGAGTTACTAAAGCCTTATACCTAAAATGTCATGCAACAAAGTTGGCTTCCCAGCTCAAGAGCTCTCCCATTCTGTTGACTTTTTCACTACAGGAAAAAGAAAGCCCTAAAACACGTGCATTACCTAAGTGCCCTGTCATCTGGCAAAGTGAAGCAATTACAGTCCTGGACTGGCTGGATCATCTTATTCTCAGACTGTACTTTGTATTAACTGAGATTTGGTGGCAAGTACAAGCCCAGCAGCTACCAACGTTCTCTTTTCTCATAAGAGGATCAAGAAAGCCTTCTGTTTCCAAGTTTGTCAGCTGAGTGCTTTTTCCCTTATTTAAAAGGATGCCTAGAGTTTACATGGAAACCGATAGCCACACAGAGGTATAGCGGCAGAAATGTTGGAGCGCCAAATATAAAAGCTGGCGCGCATGTTTGCAGCTCTGCCGGCCAGCCCCGAATGCCCTGCTGAGCCTCGGCTCAGTTCACCTGTCCTGAGGGCAAACAGTTCCCGAATCTCAGGGACGCGTAACTTGAATGCAAATGCGGCAACAATGACGAAGATCAGAGGAGGGCTCTGACAGGGGACGGCTTAACGAGTTTATTGGGAGTCAGGGCGGTTCCCCCACCTTCACCTCCGAGTGTCGGCCTGTCAGCCGGTCAGAGCACCGGTTGGACAGAGCACCAGCCGGACAGAGCGACAACCGGACAGAACGAGGAGCAAGGCTTGTGCGCCGGTTTATAAGGAGAGCTGGGGAAANAAAGGGAGAGAATTTGGGGATACACAGAGCAAACCAGGTAATGGAAGCATTATAAAACAATTCAACTAATAAAAACCTTTCAGAACGCACCACTACACAGAGGTGTCGTGGTTTGACAATGGCCCAACACCAGGCACCCGCAAAAGCTGCTCACTCACTGTCTCCTGCCACAGCTGAGCAGAGGAGAGAAAAATTAATGAAGGGTTCGTGAGGTCAGATAAGGACCAGGAGAAAACACTCCGAGGGCAAAACAGCGTCAGGGTAGAGGTACAAAGTGAATCTATTCCTATCAGTCAGAGGAAGACAATGAAAAGTAAAATATGCCCTTAAGAAAACATCTTTTTCCCCCAGCCCATCTCTCCTTCCCACTGGCAGCACAGGGAGACTGGATACGGGGTTTTGGTCAGTTTGTCGTCCAAGGTTTTCTTTCACTACTCTGGGAGATGAGTTCTTCACCATTGAGCCCGTGGGGTCCCTCTCAGGGGAGACAGCTCTCCATAAGCTTCTCCAGCAACGCTCCAAATGTCAGGAGCAGCAGTCCTCCAAAAACTGCTGTGGCATGGGTCACTCTTCCACGGGGTGCAGTCCTCCAAGGACAGGCTGCTCCAGCCTGGGAGCAGGGTCTCTCTGTCCACTGTGTCACCCACGGGGTTACAGCCTCCTCCAGGCATCCACCTGCTCCAGCATGGGCCCCTCCATGGGCTGTGGGTGGATCTCTGCATTCCCCATGGATCCCCA
>VZTB01008510.1:5135-29469 GCA_013397245.1 Thryothorus ludovicianus | reverse complement strand
ATAGTATTGTCTCTCCTGTTTATATAATTTACAATTTAATTAGTCACTTCCCTTTTTCTGTGAATTATATCTAACATTATCTTTTAGAATGCGAACCTAGAAGTTGTTCTGAATCCATCTCTCTTTTCTAGATGCTGTCTTTCTTCTCAGGCATGATAATGTAGAAAAACCTATAACCCTCAATATAAATTCAGATTCTGGATTTGCCCTTTAGGATCTGCAGAATGTCTTTACCAGCAAGATCAAACAGGGACTTTCAGCCTGAATTTTTGTTCTTTGAAACTGTAATGGTGACAATAGCAAACAAGGCAACAAATATGATTTACACTCTGAATTTGTGTTTGTGCAAATTTATCTGGGCTCAGGGCATGTGATACAAGGATGCAAAGCTTGATGCAGAGAATTAGGGAGTATGACCTGTGCATCTTTTTATGGGTCCTGTGTTGGGGTACTTCACTAGGCTACTCTGCTCTAATTCAGTCCTGTTAATATGCAAAACATATCTTTTTCATCTAGGCAGAGTATTTTTGTTGTAGAGGTGGCTTTATGAGTGTTCATGCTACAAAATGACAACTTCTTCAGATGAGTTTAAGTGAAATCCATGGAGCATAGACTGTGTCCCTAGGCCAGACACACTGAAATTGCTCTGAAACATTGAAGAGGAAGACTGCTTATATTGCAGTAAGAATCTTGAAATAGGGAGCCCATTTACTCTCAAGATATATGAAATCTTTTGAGAAAGATACTACAAATAATATTAATTTTATATTCTCAATTGAAAGCAATGCAAAGGTTTCTGTAGGTTCTGGGGTATGCATTAAGCACTTCTTTCTGTAACCCTACAGAAGAGAAACAGCAAATATTCCCAGAGGTAGTGAAAGTAGTGAATACTTAACTGGGCTGCATAAGTCTGAACAATGAATGTATAAAAACCCTAGACACTCACTAATTTAATAAAACACAATACTCTAAGAATTAATTGGAGGAAAAAGTCTTGAGGAAATTTCTGAAGAAAAGAAGAGTCAGGTTATGTCCTTTATCAAAAATATAAAGACAGGAGTTCTTTTTCCAGCCCAGAGATGACTTTTAAATTTATCTAGAAAAGAGCATCACGGTATCAATCTCTTTTATGGACACTTACCCTGATCCTCCTCTGGCCAGCTAGGAGTGTTGCCAGTCCACATCTCACCTGCGTGAATTTTGTGACTGCTTCAGCAGTGGCACATATGGGAATGACATTTCCTTCCCTTTTACCTCAGTCTTTTTAAACTAAGAGAAGATAGTATTTATGACAGTGGTAGGTTTTTGTCCTACTCTTCTGAGGTCAAGCACCCCAATGCAGCTTTATAAACCCATGAGTTATACAGCTTTTCCATGTGACTAAAGGCCACATGTTCACTCAGAGACAGGGGAAAACAGAAACTCATTCGAGGAAATTAGATTAATAGGTGCCTGTACTTTGGGATCTCTAGGACTGAGAGTGGAAATTGCATAGGCTAATGGCCAAATTCCCAATGAGAAAAACACAAGGATCATAATATTCATAAATTCAAAATTTAACAAAAGAAAACAAAACATGGGAATATGAGTGTACAAGCATAAATTATTTGTTATAGGGCTGCCTAAAGCCGGCTGTAGGTAAAACAGGATTTTTATTGTAAATTAAGAAGTATATCTTTGTCTTATGCTAATTGAGCAGCTCCCTTTTTCATTAAATAGGGCTATACTAACCAGGAATTAATCTGACAAAGGGCACATACACACTAATTTCCAAATTATCAAATTTAAATTTAAATAATTTAAAGGATGACTAAGGATAGATGTCTCTGAGCATTAGAAAAAGAGGAGTGTGAAAGAGCATATGTGTGAGAGACCATTTCACTTTCTCATACAAGAGAAATGAGGAGGATTGGGCCTGCCCTTAAGTTTAAGGATGAGGAAGCAGAACTCTGATGTTGGGTTGAACTTACTTGCTTTCCTTTCTTTCTTTTTTTTGCTCTATTTCTCTCTGCTATTGCTGTGTGCTGATCCCACACTTACATTTAAAGCTTACACTGATTCTTGTGGAAGGTTTTAAGATCTACCTGTGTTAACAAAATGAGGCTCTTAACCCAGAACCCCTGTTTTGAGCAATACCAACAAAGACTAAAGGGTTGCTGTTAGTCCTAGCCTGTTGGGGTGGAGGTCAGAGGTTTTTACTGCTGGAAATAAAAAAGGAAATGACAGACAGCCCTTATCTTGGAAATCGCACCCAGAGCAGGATTATCTAAAGATGAGATATGTTCATGGTAGGATATGGAAGTATCATATCTGGAAGGAGATTGCAGGATCATGGATTCCCACCCTGTAGTCATCAAAGTATTGTCATCCCTGAGTTATCATGAGAGTGTCCATTTAGCACCAAAGCATTTGAGGTTGACAATCATGTACATCAGATCATTATTGCTAACATCTGCTGCCCAGGTCGTCTTCAGGTGTGGCTGGGCAAACCTTCCTTTCAATCCTTGTAGCTTTGGATCCACTTCTGCCAGTGAAGCTGTGAGTTGGTGTACTGTTGGACACAAGTGAGAAATTCTACCTTTTAGGCATGATCTATTCTCATCCAGTTCTCATCAAGTCAAACTGACATCCTTTACAAGGCTTTGGTTATCCCTGCATCTTTTTTCCAAATCCAATTTCCATCACAATTGTGTAAAAAGAACTTTTTGTTCACTCTTTGGTGACTGACTATTGATCAAAGTTTTTTTAAAAACCACTACATGGGGAAAACAAAATCCTTTTTGGAAAATTTGCCTTTCTGTTGGGCTATTTCTTTGGATTACTCCAAAACAGTGTATCTTATAGGGCTAAGGACAGATGATGACTCTAAGGTGGAAGTGATTCTTTGATTGTCAATAGGTGCAGAAACAACACTAATGTGGGCTACTTCTGTACTATTAGAAGCTGACAAGGGGTAGTTCAACTCTGTAATCTTTTTGATTCATCAATTTCTGTGTCCCAATAAAAATAATGACTGCTACATGGTCAGTCATTCTGAACTGTGAAGTCTGCACTTAACAAATTAATATTGCTTGGAGTTCATCATTTCCATGCTTGATAGTTCTTTCTTATTACATTTCCAGTCTTGAGCACTGAAGTAAACACTAAAGTTGAAATTTACTAGAGAAGTCAACAGCAATTCCCAAGGAAATTCAGACTCTCTCTGGGTAACAGTAAGCAGTGCAAAACAAGTAAATTTTAGACTCTAAAATTTCATTCCTTCTTTATGGGGCTGATCCAGTAGCTCTGCAAGTAGATGAGGTTACTTTGCTCTATGTATATAGAACAGCATTGTCCTTAATGTACGCAGAACTATACCAGTGATGGCTTTCCTGCCAACTCAAAGGATGACCACATTATAAAGCATAAATTCTATCAAATCTTCTCCTGCAATCTCATTCACAGGCAGTGGCGAATGTGCTTTTAAGCACTAATGAAAGAAGAGAGGATAATTCCAGCAGATGGAGTGGAATATTAAAGACATTATACTAAATCACACCCAGAAAGTGGTATCTAATTCAAATTATTTGCACAAAAGACCTGGAAAAAATCAGAAAGGTACAGAAAATGGTGGTTTAGCTAACTAGAGGTCTGAGAGGAAAACTGCATCAAGTTAAAGAAACAATTGTAATAAATAGCATGAAGCTACTGAGAATGGGGATCCCCCCAAATACCTCCTGATTCATTATACTTTCTGATCCTTTAATTCTTATATCTTTTCCAGCCTACAGAGACGAAGTAGAGACATTTAGTTTGGTCTGCCAGGTGCCTGGTCTTTTTAAAGTAGCTCAAATGATTGATTGAGGAGAAGGAAGCATTATGAGGTGTATTTTTTCCATGAGGTTTGCCCAGATAGATAAAATATAAAATATTGTAGAATTTTTTAATCTTAGTATGCTCTGATCTTTAATAACTTCTTTCATAAGGATTTCCACAGTCTGACAGCATGGTAAATGAAAAAGATGTCTTTGGATATTATTTAGCAGTTTGCTACAGTTAAATATCTTGAAAGATTATATTTGTGTTACAAGGACAGGGGAGTAGCAACTCAAAATTAAACCATCTTCCTATTCAAATCCTCTTTCTATTTATTATTTTCCATATTCTGCTTTCCTAACTGCCCTCATTCGACTGTTTTACTAGAGCAAAATATTGAAAAAGCAAACCAATCTATGGATGAAAACATTTCCAGGCCCACATTGAACTGTTCATTGATCAAAATTGCTGAAATCTTTTGTCTGTGCATACATTATTACCTCATGTTTACTCAATATTTCATCTGACTGATCCAATGAATCATTGATTATTTCTTTGCAAAATAGAAAAATGTTGAGTTTGTCAAAAGTGTAATTGAATAAAAGACAGAACATTTTGTAAAATATTCTGTACTGAGGATAAACATAATTTCTCATATATGGAATCATTTAAGCCTCCACCTTTATTCCAAAGGTCCAAACTAAAGTACTGAAAGGATGGCACTTTTATTCTGCTTCCTGACCATTCTACCACTAACTCATGTCAGTTCAGCTAGGGCTTCAGAATTTCTAGAAGTACCTCTTCTAGAAATTCCAGTTGAAAAGGCCAAATTTCTGTGTCAGAAACATAGTTTCATATTTGTTTCCTTTCAGCTCAGTCTTTGGTTTCCTCTAAAAGCACAACACATTGCAAAGTGTAACTGAAAAGAAAAAAATCAACCTGTAATTAGGAATAGCAGGTATTCCCTGAAAACCTACATAACTAATAACTAAATAAGAATGGCTGCTTTTCTATTTGCTTAATTTATGCTTCCTTCAATGCTTTGATATTTTTAATGTTCCTTCAGAAGTAATAGTTTGTAATTACTCTATGTTACTAAAGTGATTAAGGCAAAGAACTATTGATTTCCAAATCAGACATGCCAGATTTGCAGGGTGCTTTGAACTCAGACTGAATTACAGAGGTCTGTTATTTAAGCTTCTGGATGTCATTTTACTTTTAATGAGTATTACACTATCCTGTAGACTTTTTGCCCCAGGATCAATTGATTTTCTGATTCTGGAATACTCAAACACATAGTACTCAAATATTTCAGTCCTCTAGGGAAATCCACTAGTCAGTGGCTACTGAAATTACCACTCCTCAAATTCAATTCTCACCCATTCTTTCATATAACTATTAGTTCTTCATTTTGATCCACATTCCTTTTTGCAGCAAAATATCTTATGGGGGAACTGATGCTTTCATTATTTGCTATATGCTTGAGGTTTGTTTCATTTGGTACCATCATTTGGTATAAACGTCCTTCCTGAATTGAGGGGCCCAGAACTGGACATAGAACTCAAACTATGGCCTCACCAGTGCCATGTACAGCAGAATAATCACCTCCCTATCCTGCTGGTCACATAATTTCAGATACAGGCCAGGATTCCACTGGCCTTCTTAATTGGGCCCACACTGGCTCATGGTCAGCTGCTGATGATCACCGCTCCAATCCCCACTTTTCTGCTGGGCCACTTTCTAGACATTTTCCCAGCCTTTAGCCCTGCACAGGGATGTTGTGACCCAAGGGTAGGATCTGACACTTGACCTGACTGAACCTCACACCTTTGGTCTCAGCCCATCAATCCAGTCTGTCCAGGTGCTTCTGCAGAGCCTTCCTGCCCTCCAGCATATCGGTACTCTTCCGCAGTTTGGTGTCATCCACAAATTTGCTAATGGTAGAATTGATCCCCTCATTCAGACCAAGAATAAAGATGTTAAACATGACTAGGCCCAACACTGATCCCTAGGGAGCACCACCAGTGAACAGTCATCAACTGGATGCAGCACCGCTCACCTCCACTGTCTAGATCAGGCTGTGCAGTCAGTTCTTAACCCCATGAAGTATGCACCTGTTCAAGTCATGGGCTGCCAGGTTTTCCAGGAGAATGCTGTCAGGAGACAGTGTCAAAGGCTTAGCTGAATTCAAGGTAGACAACAGTCACAGCCTTACCAATATTCACTAGGCAGGTCAACTAGTTGTAAAAAGAGTTGGACTCAGTGATACTTCTGGGTTCCTTCCAACTCAGAATTTTCTATGAAATAATAATTTTTTTTAAAAAGTAAAGGGAGATCAGGGAGTTGACCAGGCAGGACCTGCTCTTCCTAAACACCTGCTGGCTGGCCCTGATCCGATGTTTGTCATGTGCCGTGTGATCATGCTCAAGATGATCTGCTCCAAAAGCTTGTCAGGCACCAAGGTCAAGCTGGGATGACTGCATTTCCCTGGATCCTCCTTTTTACCCTTCTTGTGGACTTGTGTCACATTGGCCAACCAACCCTATCATCTGGAACCTCCCCAGTTTTCCAGGAATATGATGGAGAGTGGTTTAGTGAACCACAAGTCTTGCATTATATTGCACCTTAGAGATAATGCTACTAGCTAAGCAGTGTTTCCACTACTTCTCTTTGATCTCACAACTGAATCCTGTTAATATAGTCATGTTAGTTTACTTTTACTCTCAATTATGAATTAAAGCACAATACAGAAATAAACTTCAACTGGTCTCCTCTATAAAGTAAATCACTGAGAGTAAACTATGTGCCAAAAACACATAGAATGGAAATAATAAATAGCAGAATAAAATATACTATGTTAAACTGTAATATAGAGACATCAGAATGGCTTAGTTTTATATTTACAGCAATGCCACCTATTTTTCTGTGTCATGGAAAAACTGAGTTCTGTAGCAAATGGTACATTCACAGGGAATTTGCAACATCAGGATGAATCTCCCAGAGAGTAATTTGAAAAATATCCGTAAAGAATCTTCTCTCTTGCTTTTCTGTCACTGCTTAAATATTATTTTTCTGTTTAATTCTATTATAGATGTTTTTCAAATTCAAAATGACTATGGGACTTGTGTATAATCCTTCTAATTTGAACCGCAGTACACGTGATTTTTGATGCTAAGCGGCAGTAGAGGTGAAAAATTTAAGTAGAAAAAAAACAAAAGAAAAAGAAATCAGTACAAATTTGGCAATCACAAAATGGGCCTTCAACTCAAGAGGAGTCTTGCCAAGTCCTAATCCCTTGGGCTAAGAGGCACAGCCATCAGGCTAATGTCATATGTTACCTCCCATCCCTCACTAGTCTTTTTCTGGCCAGCTGACATTACAGTCATGCCCTTAAAAGAGATGTGAGGTGTAAGATACAAGTCCTCCAAGCAAAGTGCCATGGTTTGCAGGAGCTACAGCATCAGTAGCAGCAACTTCCCCAACACAAGTAGCAACATTGGGAGTACCCTTCAGATTCACTTATTCCCGACCAATATGCATAGGAACTCCCCTATATGAAACACCACTTTCTTAAAATTTTTGCCCAAAACTGCCCTCACTGGATTTTCTGTTCCTATGCTGAAGGATATTTTGTACATTTTTGCACTCTTACACCTCTTGCACAAAGCACAGAAAATTGCATGCCATCCACCATCCACAACATAAAATATGCTCAGTGATGGCACAAGAGAAACAGCTAAGGAAACATTCACCTCTGATTTTCAGAGATTCTTTCATAAAGTAATATATTAACTAGGAGGAAAAAATAGATTCATGTACATGACAAAAGCACAACCCACCAAGAAACCATTCACTGTATGGAAAATAATGCCTACTGTTTCCATATTGCCCTTGACATTCATTCTTGTATTAGATGCTGGAAAACTTAAGGGAGTTGAACTTATGCTAAACTTTCCTCACTCTCAACACAATGTGAAACTATATGCTCTGCTGCACTTCACAGCATGGCACAAGGCCAGGTTTGTGGTCAGTCCATTTGCTTCCATTGATCAAAACTAAGAAGTAAAGGACATGAATCTGTCCATCACCTGAAATACAACTATCATGTGCTTAACAATTTGTTAATACTTAATTTTAGAATTTTATCAGCATGCCTAAGTTTTCTCTACAGTGATATTTCTAACTATATCTAGTGCATTTGCTGCAAAGAGATTTTTCAGTGAAGTCAGATTTACTTACCATGTTTGATGAAATTGTTAGTGCGAATGACACACAAAATTATATAGCATTCCTTTGAAAACTTAGGTCTGAACTCAGGGACTATTGTACTCATTTTCATGGAGTAGAATGGCCTGGAAACTTTTCTATTACACAATAACTTTTTGAGCTTTTATCCTAATTGCAAGACTTCTGCCTAGACTCTCTGTCTGTCTGTTTGTTTTCTTGTGTTTGGGGTTTTTATCATAAACATTAGTGTGCACAATGTTATTGGCTGCTGTTTGAAATTAGAGGGCTAGCATACCCAGTCACCTTTGCCCACTTGTGCTCACTGTGGTGCCAATGAAGATCAACCTTTCCTCACAGTCACTGATGAGTGGTGAGGTGTGGAGGAGCACACAGGCAGATCAGGTGACCTGAGACCACAAGAAATATCTGGAAATCGCTGTCCATAGAGTTTCATAAGGCATCATATTCCTGCAAGAGGTGGCAAACCAGATGTGTTTGTCTGTTCAGTCACAACTGACTGAAGGTATTGCTCCAAGTGGCCAGGCCAGGGAGGAACTCTTCTGGTTTCCTGCCTGGTTGCAATGTCCTTTGGAGGGGTGAAAGGTTTGGCATGGGAAACATTACGCATTCCCTGAGTGTAACTGCTGGGAATACTAACTGTAACTAACAGGTCTGGGAGAAGCTCAGTGAGGGTCTCTCACCTTTGGAGCTCTGCTTGGTATGAGTTCAGCCACAGTTGCACCATATTTTCTTCGTCAGATTGATTAAACCAGATGTGAGCCTATTATCCTTTACCAAGTCCATCTAACAATGTAAGATGGCAAAAGAAATGTGATTTAAAGGTCAGTGTTTTTTACCTCTCTTAGACTTCACTTACAGGTTAGTCTAGCATTTCCTAACCTGTTTGGTTTCAAGTCATTCCGCAGAGATCTAATACAGACATATCACTGATCCTTGGAGAGCTTTGCATGTAAAAGCTTGCACAAGCTTTGCCAGTACAGCAATCTGGGTGCATTGGAAGTTGGGGAAGGTTATGCCACAGCTTTGTTTTTCCTCTGCTATTCAGAGATAGCTTTCACTGCTTGATCTTACCTTTCTTGGAAGGGAGATCTCTGTTTTGGATGAAGCTGACTTACTCTTCATTATCACTATTTTAATGCTTGCACCTTTCACAACAGAACTATAAACTTCTCTGTGTGGTTGGATTGCAATCTAATTTCTCAACAGATTCACATGAATGTCACTTTTTTCTGAGCTTTTTGGTCCATCTTGGACTTCAGCAGTTTGACAGCTATCTACTTATTTCCCCAACCCAAAACAGCTGCAGCTTACATGAAGCTATTCCATTGCTGAGTAATAAAAAAAGGCATGGAGATCAGAAAAGGTATTCAAACTTCTGTTATTCATGTCACCACTGGGGCTGCTGTAAATAGTCATTAGCAGCTACCCAGATTTGCTTTCACAGAAGCAGATGCTTTGGTTTATTTCCTCCTTGCATGGGTATGGACGCCTCTTTTTTCTCTTTCTGGTGTGATCAAGGGCTCTGAATGGGTCTACATTGAGCTGTTAGAAGGCACTGAGAGAGTGTTATTAGGTTGATAGCCTAGACTGCCTGGCAAACACAAACAAAACCCCATCTCTCTGTATGGCAGTCAGATGCCAGCCTTCAAGGGGCTTTCATAGTGTTTTTTCAGCTACGTGTAAATTATTCATTCTGCAAAATGAACTGTTCTCCTGAAGGATTAGGCAGTTTATCATTACCACATAATTTCTTCAAAGAGGAACTGGCTTGCTGTTCCTTTTCATGTCATTGATGAGTTACTTGAGCCAAAAAGCACAGCTTGTAATGATGATTGCATGAAAAAGGCTTCATGAAGATACCACTGATCTTTTCTAATAAGAAAATAGACTGGACTCAAAATGAACTTTGACCTGGAAGGACATCTTCTCAACTGCATTTCAGGCAGATTTCTGCAGCATGACATTTATTGGGCATGAGGTGGCCAATCATGTCTCTAGATGTCCATAAAAGCCTAAATGCTGATTAGTGTTGTAGGGCAAACTGTGCCTATCACTTTATTTTACGCATTTTGTCGTTTACCTTTCTGAGGTGAGACTACACACTCTGTTTTGAGTGCCAGAGTTTAACTCAGAGAAACAAAATCCACTTTAGCTCTATGACAGTTATCCCAGGTTAATAATACCAAAATAATGTAGGAGAATTTATTGACACTTGTGAATGAATTACAATTGATTTCTACTCTTTTTCTGGAAATATATTTGTGTAACCACATTTAGTCCTTATGAAGATTTGGAGAAAATTGAAGGTTTGTAGGTTTAACTTCTCTTAAATCCCAACTTTGTAAAACATCCATATTTATCACTGTTGTGTTATCCTTCTCCATGAAAGGAATACAGATATATGTATTATGAACAAAAAACCTGAAAGATGGTTTTAAACAATCTCTTTTACCTGGAGTACCTTAGATCAACTTAAAAACAAAATACAAGCCTTTTAACAGCAGAATTGGAGAGAAAACTTGAGACATCACTTGCAAGGCATGAAAATTCTAAATATTAATGAAATTAAGTCCTGACAGGACTTTAAATTTCAGACACGGCCTAAGCTGTGCAGAATTACCAAATTTTTGAGAAACAACTTTGATATTATGTTCATTACTCCATCTGATCCACACCCATAGCATGTTTCTGCAGCCATTTCTCTAACTGACTATATTAAGCCTTCATTATCTACTTAACCAGAGAAGGAGTACATAATAATTCTGTTCTTTCCTTCTTCATCACAAGAATACAAAGCAAAACCAGGTGCAGTTATGCCAGCATTAGGCTAGGTTGAGCTATTTTTTCAACTAAGGGTCTGATTTTGATCACTAAAAATTAGTACAAGTGAATGATTATTCCTTAGCATGCATGAGGAGATTCTTTATATCTAGATACCCTCTGACTGCTAAAAGATCAAAATAGAGTGGCAATGAGAAGTGGCCATGGGGATCAGTGTTTTTAAACCTACATTTGGGATATTTGATGCAGACAAATTAAGAACAGGGGTTTTGGCATTTTAAAGGTGAACAAAACTCTTGAAGTACTTCTTGTATAAATATAGGTTGATTTATCAATTACCACTGAAAAGTTTTTCTAAACCACCTTGCCATTTATGTCTCAAGAATACGCATACGAAAGTGAGACATAGTGTGAGCACTACTTTTGATTTCTATTTGAGTGCATTTCCATGAAAACAATGTCATATGTGGCCAAGCAACATATCCACTCCTGCTATTTGATGGCTTTTCTAGAGCCAATTCTTTTTGAATGCATTTTCATGAAAACAGTTTCATATTTGGCCAAGAAACTCATCTGTTCTTGCCATTTGACATCTTTTCTAGAGCCAGAATCTCTCTAATATCACAAATTTTTTGACTGGATGAGTATTTGGAGTTAAACTAATGAGAGGTGTTTATAGTAATAACCTTAGGCTTGTACAGCTGTGTTGTAATTAGAAGTTATTCCATATGGTCTATTGACAAAAGGCTGAACTTGAATTCAAAAAGAAAAAAGAACTGGTAGAGGTGATAGCTTCTGTTAATCTTATCCATATTTTGAGTTTAATCATCCAGGAGAAATGGCACTACTTTGTCTTTCTTTTATACTTAACAGTCCTCCATATTTCCTTCTACTTTTCCCGTCTCTGCCTGCATTTACCACAAAGTGGGACAAGCCTGTCTCCTCTGAGCAAGACTGTGGTCAAGCCTACCCCTGATGACATCAGAATCTCATCCTGCCAGTTTCATTCAGCTGCACAGAAATCAAGATATTAACCCCAAACCTTGGTATCTGGGCAAAATCTGACATTTCCACCAGTGGAGTTTCTAAATTCTTTGATATTCAATTTATGTAATTCTAGTAGGGGGAAAAATGACAAGGCCAATCAAGTTCCAAATTTGTCCTATTGCTGCCTCCACTAAATTTTCCAAGATTCAAAGGTCACCTCTCCTGAGCAGCCCTCCACTGCAGAGAAAAAGCAGTCACAGCACACACCTGGACACTTTGGTGGCATACTGCCAGTGCACAAGGGCACACTGCGCTTGAGAGGTTTACCAGCCTATTGAAGATCAAGTCATACAAAAAACATAAGAACCACTTGAGTAGTAAACGTTCGCATTGTTACAGAAGGATTTCTGTCGTTTTGTCAGTTCTGCAGTACTTATGACATTTAGAATTACAATCACTTTTGTTTATTTTTATACCTTTTTGCTAGACTCAACACATCAAGAGAAGTTCTGCTTTTATGATTTTAAAGTTTTTCAGTATTGTTATAGACAGAGATCGAATCAGGCTAAATTAATAAATTTGCAAGAGCCAGACTGATGAAAAGAATGAACAGAGTTTATTCTGCAATTCGAATTACAATCTTTTTGCCAGCCACAATTGAATCAGACAACGTTCGAACGTTGGGTGAATTCAGATCTGTGTCCCTGTCGAAGCAGACCGGTGAAATTCACAAAGGTCTGGTCCATGAGTCCATATTTTATACTGTTTTTCTAGCCTGGGGCTAGAGTTCCTTTTGTCCTTTTCTTTCCTTCCGAATATTCATGTGGCGTTCATCGGCTGTCCCTGTCAGAAGAATGGATAGACAGTGCAATGTCTTGAGTGTGGTTTGAATATCCATACAGTCTTTANGATTTCCCAATCCTTTTGTGAGTCTGCCTGTGATTTCTATATTTTCTTTATTTTCACCTAAGTATAGTGTTATTTAATAAGCCTAAATTTAATATACTAATCTATTTCATAACCCCAATGTGAGATATTATTATATGAATGAATTTGATAGACTATATCTATCACAAGTATTATGCCCTGGTCTGCTCAGATGGTTTCAGGGGAGGTTGTTTGATTCACTCTGGGCAGTGCACAAGAGAAACAACAAAATGCTCAGAATGTTCAATGGCAAATTGTATTTGCAAACTTTAGAACATTAAGGTAGAAAAATACACTTGGCAAATTTAAAACAACATCCAGACAGAGAAGGCATTTGAAAAACTTTAACTTAGCAGACTTAAACTTAGCCAGCTTTAATTTATCCAGACACAACTAATGTATTGACTGGGATTGTTTAGTCTGGTTTACAGTACATTTTGAGAAGTTAGAAGAAAGAGAGAAAGAAAGAGAAAGAATAAGAGTAGAAAGATGTCAGCACCCATGGGTCAGTGATGAGACCTGATTTTTGCAATTTCAGTGTCCGCTGATTGAAGTGACTGTCACAGTCTGGATGGTCAGGGACAGGGGAAGCCCACGAAACAGAATTCAGTGACTTGATACACTTTCAGCTTTATGGGAACTCTCTAAGACATGACAGCTGCCTCTCACATCAGCATAGATGAGCCAGTTACACTCCATCAGAAGGGACAGATACTTTCATACTCACAAGTAACTGTCCCAATCCACCCCTAGACTACAACAGTGGGGAGTTTCACACCTGAAAAAGGTGTTCAAGGGAGGACATTGACATGATAAAAAGCCCTATCCTTATCAGCCTTCTCCCTTATCTGATTTAAGCCCTAGCTTATTGTTAATCAAAGGTTGATTTGTGATTATTATCCTCTGATGCTCACCCCCTCTGCCCCTGGGCTGTTACCTTACCCTGCCTTTTCAAAAGGCCAATTGTTCAAAACATTAACCATTAACATTTCAGTCTGTCACATCCAACAATGCACAAAATTCCATCCTGCAGGCTGAATCCCCCCTCAAATCAAAGATACAGAGGTTCCAGTTGAAATTTGTCAAGAATTTCAATTTACATGTTGATTCCTTCAATAACTTCCATGTTGATTCTTGATTTTGAGCTCTTTGATTCTTCTTTTACACAGATCAGAGCCAACGATCCATTTCCAACACTGAAATTAACACTGAGTTAAATAACACTATTTTTATAGAACTTATTGTTAAAATTCCATCTAGAAAGTGTCAGCGAAATGCTGGAAGGCCACAAAAGGCTCTGTGCAGGGAACTGAGAGATGTCATTCACTGTTCACTGAAGCCTTTTGGTCTATAGAAAATTAGACCTTATTTTTAGCCGTCTCAGCAGTCTTTCATATGCTGACATGATTTTCTAGGTTGCATTTTCAGCATTCTAATATTCCCTGTTAATGTCTCTCTGCTTGGTAGAAATTTTAACTATTGCTTAATAAGACCGTAACTAAAATGATGCAGGGACTATTTAATAACAGCCTCTTAATTCTTCAAAGCCAAGATTTTTGCAAGACTGCAGTAAAACAGAAGTGTCTGTACACGTTCTCACATTCATGATTTAAATGGATGCTTGTTGCATGAATTATGTTCTTTACACTATGATGATGTGCATCTTTGATATCTATTCATTTTGTCTGGTTCTCCTGTGTATTCTGGAAAGCAATTTATACCTTTACAACAAAGAGGCAAAGCAAAGCACACTGCCTAATAAGGTATTTTAGTTAGGTTATGTGGCTACATAATATGCTAAACTCAACAAGTGAAGGGCTTACGGCATTGCATCAGTAGAAAGACTGATATCAGATGAACAGATAATAAATGCTGTCCAGTCTGTCTGAAGTGAGAGGCTAATTCCTAATTTCCTTGCCAGAAAAGCACAAACCATTAAGTAAGAAAGAGAAATAATAAAGCATGGGTCTTGCCATGTTGCCCCAAATTGTTTTATTCTCTGTCCTCATAAATTTTGACTGAAACTGGACTGTAAATTAAAAGCATTTAGCCTATACTTACCTGTAGGGAAACAGGACAAGAATGCATAATTGTATCCCTAGGAACTCTGACTAAAACCACAAAGAAGTATTAAAAAAGCAATAAAAGAGGTTATTTGATGCCGTTATTAGAATTGCATTTTATTATAGAAATTGCATTTCATTATAAAAATATTAAAAAAAGCTGTTTGGAAAGTCTTATAATGGTTTCTTTATGTCCTGTCAAAAATAAAGCTGTTACTGTCATATGAAAAGTATGAGTAATTTAAGATACAAATTTGACAGAATTAGAGAAATTAATTTGACAGAATTAGAGAAATTAATACTTTTTCAAAACACATTGCAAATCACAGAAGAAAATATGCTTTAGGTAGGTCTTTTAGAAAATGTTATCCGATGGAATCTTTCTCCAAAATTGCACCACCTATTTCTGTCCAGAAAAACTGTAATTACAGGCCTTTTATCTGTTTCAATATCTTGATTGAACAAACACTGTGTGTTCCATTTCTGATTTTCAAAAGGGTGACTGTGCATCTGCTCTGGAAGAGGCTTGTCCTTCCCAGCTCGGGCCTGAGCTGGGCAAAGTTTTAACAAGGTTTGCTCTGTCATTCACAGACAGGTCCTGTTAAGTGGCTCTTCAACTTTTTGCTTTCATTCAGTCACTGTCATTGAGTGGATGTTTTGAAAGCTACCAAAGTACCTCAAATAGAATTGCAAGTTACTTTCATTGAAGTGCCTTCTTCTCACTTCAGCTGAGGAACTCTCTTCAAAATCTTCACTCACCTGTTCTGCAAGATGCACTTTTCCACTGCATTAAAATGACAGATCAGCATGCAAGCAATTATCCCTTGATATAGGAGTGCAGCAGGAATGAAAATTCTGCTATAAATCATACTAAGGAATACACACAAATATTACACATAAAGAAGACGTATTGATCAAGAAAATAATGCCTATTAAATGAGGCCATTTGCTTATATGTTTACTTAGCAACCATGATATTATATAAATAATTTACTCTTCATTGTTCTTCCTTAGATGATCTTCTTTCTCTATCCCTCTCTTTCCTCCAAAGTTACATAAGTTTTACTGTCAGATATCGACTCCTTCGATAACAAACTGGGGCAACTGAGTGGTCAGACAAGGAATTGAGGGTCCACCTTGATAAAATTTTAAAATTACAGGCATCTCTAGCACAACTACACACTTAGATATAGCTATGGATTTATATGCAACTGCACTTTAACAGTAGGAAAAGAATGATCACAGCATTGCTTTCTGAACAACTATATTTGCAAATTGCACGCAATGTGTAGTGCAAGCTCAAAACACCCAAACAGCATTCATAGTTACTTGTACTGGAAAAACTATTTGTTCTAGAAGTATACAGAAAAACAAAATCTTACAAAGACTAACCTACTGATTTAAATGCAATATGTATTAGGGCTATTTTAAACAACCTCATGGAATTTGCATTGATTTTAGTATGAACTACGATAACCAACTTCTGAGGGAAGTGGCAAAGCTCACCAAGTAGGTGAGCTTGTAGTGGCTGGATACAAGAATCAGTAATTTCCACACAATTTACTTCTTGGCAAGCAAGGTATATAAGTGAATTTACAACACATTCATTAACTGAAACCTATCGTTCTATTATCCATAAGTCTCATGCATTGATATTCACACTGTGTCTGTTGTTTTTTTTTTTAAAGGATGAGTTACTTTTCTATCCAAAAAGTGCAAAAGCAGAGATGGATAATTTTTCAAAGTCTTGATAAGTCTTTATCTGTTTTTAACTTTATCTCTACATGTGCTTATGTATTTCTGTTTTGTTGACTTGGGTACAGTCCTGCAGCAGAAAAATGAGTCTGAAATAAATTCACTGGCCCTTATGTACATTCTTTTTCCTTTCAACATTTCTAATAAGACATTCTGCCTTCTTCATTTATTTACTAAGCCAATGGATTTTAACCACCATATCTCTGATGTTAATAGTGAAACAGACACAGAGATTCTTAAAAAGTAACTAAGGAATTACAGGCTGTTGCCAGACTGCTCATTCACAGTAGAAGGATGCATATCACTACCAGAAGGCAGAAAAAGATTTTGAAAACTACCTATCTAAGTTAATAAAATTTTATAATTGTGAATCAAGTGTCAATGGTTTCCTTTAAGCATGATTAATGCTGCGCAAGATGAGCCATCCCATTCTTCACTTAGTGACACTGTGTTAGGTATGTCTCAGTTGAGTTCACTGCCGAAACTCTGATAACACCTGAAAAAGGCAAGTACATTTAAGTGAAGATTTGACTCTGGTCTCAACAGCAAGAGGTTGTTGAACTTTGGACAGATAGGATTTTAAGGAGATGCAATTAAGAAACCGATTACATATAATGAATGATTGCACAGGATTAACAGCTTAACTGTAAATGGTGGCTTTTTATGACTAGCAAAGTTCTTATTCTCCTTTGTTTCTGAAAGATGGACTTGGCTTAGACAGAATATGGATACAAGTAGTCATTACAATTTTTGATGAATTTGAAAAGCATCAGCTAAAGGTCCTCCACTGTCACACTCCATTATTAATTGGATTCCACTGAAAGCTTCAGAATAGATAATATTAAACTATTTGACAAGTGTTCCTTCTAGGGGACTTACTATTGCATTTGTCTTAATTATTAATAGAAACCCTACAGAAGTAGAATATATCTTTTACTAAGACTAACTGTAAGAAATCTGAAATTCTTCAGCAGCTTCATATTATCTTCAAAAAATAAATAACGAAATTAAAATAAATTCAAAACAAATGTACATGTCCTCTGCCACCAGAACTGATCATGTCTTTTCTGTATAATGCAAAGAGGTTTGTGTTAAAAAGACAGATACATGTAGATGAAAAGTAAGCTGTACCCAACCCAGTATTGAGTATAAGCACTCTTAACAATAACAGTTCAGTCTATCCCATAAACAGACAACTGCATTGTCTGGCTATATTTGGAGACAGAAGATAGTTTTAATACAATGGAAAGGACTATGACCAGGAAACAAAAAAAGTATTTTCTGGCTCACTGCTGGAAGATGCTGTAGTCTGCTCATAAGACTCCAGTGTATTCCCAAGTATTTTGAATTTTTATTCTTCAGAGTTTTAACACTACTGAACAGAATTTCTAAGTTACTTTAACTCTTAACTCTCCTTAGTGTTAAGACATCTTCCTGTTGTGCAGGTATAAAATTAGATTCTTAAGAAATCAACTTTTAGAGAGTGGTTTAAGTGAAGCAGGAGCAAAAGCCCATACAGAGCAACCATGAGATAAGAAGTAAGAGAATTAATCCTGGGTTAATGATGCAATATTATTTGAGACAGCATTTAGTTCCTCAGTAAGGGTTTTGCAGATTCATATGCTGAAATCTTTTGTAAGTTGTAAACCAAAAGAATCATGGAGAAGCTAGAAGTTTTCCAATTCATAGCATAACATATGTTTAAGCCAGCTAAATATGTTTACTACTCTATTAGAAGACAAGCCTTAAAAACCCTGAATTAAGAAATTAATATGGTAATAGTTGGTTTTCCTTAAAAATATTTCCATAACCTATTTAAAGTATATATAGTATTATTTCAGTCTTTCAGTGAGAGGAGAGTAAGTGTTCAGAAAAGGTGCCTAGAATAGTTTAGAAGTCTGCAGAAATACCTGGGTAATGTTTTTCTTGAATATTAAAATTGTTTTCTTTTATAAGATTAATTTCTTGCAAAAGTTATTCTAGGTAATATACATCAATTTGTGCATCTGTTTCCATAACAGGGAGAGGTCTTGAGACAAGATGCTGAAGAAACAGAGAAAATGGCAAAGTCAATACACACCCTCTGGATTTTGTAACCATGTATTTTCAGCTTTCTAAAAAGAAACGGCTTATCTGTGCTCCTCTAGCCTAAGGCAAAAATTCACAGGCCCAACTGCATAAAGTTAAGCTGCCAATTCTCCTACATGAAAGAAGCCTCATTTTCACCCTTACCTTCCAGCTTTAAAAGGTCATTTTCTGCTTTTTCAGCTCAGACTTTCAATGTGGATTCACAGTTGATATTACTTAGTATATCCTCATTAATGTTAAGTTAAGCTAAATTTCAGTGCTTAGAAAAGATTGTTAAATATACAATTAAGGATAGATTCAGGCCATCAAATTATATCCTAACCTCAAGAAAGGCTGGCATTTTCCCTTTTATGCTTTTTGTGTACTCGTTTTCAATGTAATGTGTCTTTTGGTCAGTTGTAACTCCTCTCAGCAAATATATATTTTCTGAAATGACTACCAGCTACTTTGTAAATTGGACATTAATCTCTAGTTCTACAAAACTAATCACTTCATGACTATGTGAGGGGCAAGCACACCAGAAAATAATGATGAGGGTGTACCTTGACTTTACAGTTCTACCCATATATGCTATATTAATACTGATAAAAATTTCCATCTTTTTTCATCAAAAATAAAAACTAAAATTTAGATTTGGGTCAGCCTGAAAACCAAGAATTCACATCTGAACTTAATCCATGCTATACAAAATGTAGAGAAATCTAACCCAGTGTAAAATGTAAAAGGGAATTATTTGTTGGTATTGAATTAGCATAGTTTCATCATGCTAAACTATTCATATCAGACTGTTCTACAGCTACACATAGGTTTGCTCATGTCAACTTTCAAATATAAAGCCCACATCTCAAAAACAGACCTTTTCTAATATAAATAGATTCCAGGTAAAACTTCATTTAGCATCCTGACCCTTTTGTGTTGAAGTCACTCAGAGGAACTTTCAAGGTCTTTGGAAAGAGGCACTACACATCAGCAGTACACAAGGCCTGTGCATTGTTCCAAGAATAGTCATGGTTATGGGATTAGTTATTAATTTCTTAATATCCCTGGGAGTACTTGGATAATATCTTGATTGCTTCAGAGTTGTAAGTGTATCCAAAGCTGTCTATTTCTGCCACAGTCCAAGTGTTTAGAATCTTAAAGATTTTATTAAGTATAGAAAAATCTATATGACCCCTTCTTCTAGCTCTGGTCTGCTGGGATTCACAGCAGATGTGTGAATGCTCACTTCTCAGAGAGGGAAGCTATTAGCTGTGCAAGCTGTTCTGCTGCTTTTCTCTTCAAGGTGGTTTCTATATTTAGGAGAGTTCATGGGGTTGCTGGAAGCCCTGCTCCCTTCTGCTGTTATGACCCTATTTATTTTAACAGTTGAAAGACAAGAGGAGATCATTGAGAAAATAACTCTGCTCTCTTGTCATAGACATCTTTATCAGAAGAGAAAGAAACCCATCCCTGCCCTGCATGCCCCAGCAATCCTGAGTCAAAGGCTCAGGTGGAAAAATTGCCCTGACTCAGGAGACAGGTGGTGATTTCCCAGGACTGCTCAGTCTGTGCTACCAATAAAGTATGCATGCTACCAATGAAGTAGTATGCATGTTAGTTATACTAACTGTTTAGCTAATCCCTGCTTAAGCACTATCCCTTTCTTCCATTCCTATAATGTGTGAGCTAAGATTTGCTTTACTGAGGGAGGCACTTGCAAATACTGCTGAGTGATAGAGTGTGTCTGAACATTGAGAAACCAAATACTTCAAATGGCAGGACTGGGAACACATCTTTGTGGATTAAAGGCTCTTCCTGCAGCTAAGTCTTAAATTGGCACTGTGCTCATTTCTTCCTCTATCTCAGTTCATTGGAAAATTATGATGACATTACTGCTAAGACTGGACATAGTCTAGTGTACAAACAAGTTAATGGGGAGCATAGCCTTTGTAATTACATTTTCTTTATTTTCGAGTATTATTAAACCAAAAGCATGTATTAGCTTCTAAATAATAAAAGCTATTAATTTGCAATAAGAAACAAAATTATGAATGTTGCATAATGGACAAAGGCAATGTTATGTGTAAGTAATTCACAGACTCTTCATTCTGTTGTACGATAATCATGATATTAAACCCAAATAGAACTCCTACCAGAAACCTTAATTAAAAATGAAAAAAACTAAAAAGCCCAACACAATTCAGAGTTTTATTAGAAGTAGGTGTCACTGCAAGGCTAAATAGACCACAAAGCATATTAAATATAATATCATTGAATGCAGCTGGAGAAAATAGTTGTTGAAAGTGCAATATGTCTGTATAATTTGCACTTCTGGAGGCCTTATTTTTAGGATGAAGGCAAGAGTTGTGTAAGAGCAGCAAAGGAAAAGTGATGGAGGACTGCAGGCTAATGATGCTCAGGGTTCGCTAGCCAGCATGTCTCAGACTGGTGTTTCCTGCTGCCTCATTGCCACTACTGTCAGTTTTATGGCAATGTTAACTCTTGCTCTAATATGTCCACATATTTACGTTAATTTATGTTCAAGATCTAGCCCACTAATGAGCATTTAGCCTGCTGGCACAGCATCCAGCAACTCATCACTCTGCTTAAAACACAAAGCTTCAGCAGAGTAACCTTATCATCTTCTTGCTTTCAGTACGTGGAAAACCTGAGGTTAAAAACTGCAAGATGAAACCCAAGTGGCTTTTATTAAAGAAGATCTTTATTTCTTGGCAGTTGAACAGTTGTGTAAATGCCTGAATGCACGCCCAATGGATACCTAGAAATGTACCAAGAAATAGAGCATCTCTGACACTATTACTACACATTTCCTGTGAATGTAGAAAGTTTTTCCATGTTTCTATACTACTGTATTGCAGTACTGTATTCCAAAGTCTTGGTGAACCAAAAGAATCCCATTGGCGCTGGCATATATTTTAAGATTAAATAAGTTTATAGGGTGCAAAATCCTTGTCAACACCAAGAGACTAATTTCCTAGTGATGTTCAAATATTGTTAAATGGTAGAAAACCATGCATGAGCAGTTTAAGCAATTTAGGAAATCAAATAAATGGGGCTAATTTCCAGAGGAAAAAAAATCCCTCTGTAGGGTCCCACCTGAATATATTTTAGAGCATTAACTTAAGTTTGACAAAGGAAGTAAGCTTCATTAACTGGTAAAAAATAACACTCCTTTCGTATGTAATGTCCCCCATTCATAGGTAAATGCATGTAACATATAAACGGAGGATCCTAACCTATTGTACAGAAACTCGCAATTGAGAAGTTAATTGGAGAGGGCTCTGTGAACCACAGTGTCTTTTCTCCTGTTCCCCTTAACCTGTAAAGCCATAGCTGTGACAGATCTCTGAGAATTGGGATGTGCCTCTATTTAACTAACAAAATATATTGCAAATTTTTCCAGACAAATGGAGTTTTCCACTGAGAAGGGCGTTTTCCTTTCTTTTTTCTGCCATGAGCTGTGGTACCATCTGGTGTAATAACTATATGAGGAGAACTGAAACTTATCCCCAATACCTTTTCCTCCTGCTTCACCTCTTCAGAATTCTTATCTGCACAAATGTTTCAGTTGTAGAATTGCTGTGGTTTGTTACGCTACAGAGTTAGTGAATTTCTTTTTGAGAGATTGTCTTAAATAAGACTTTTTGACACTTATCTGAACATTATGACAGAGGAGATGCCTGTCTTCCAGAAGTGAATTTCTTGTGCACTAATTGCCTTGGACTTCAACAGGAATGTTTTCATACATCAGTCCCAACATAAACAACTCAATTCTTTTAAAGGACACCATTGCCAGCAAGCAGAGTTTCTTTTTCTGTCTTTCTTAATTGTCCCAGTTAAAAAAAAACACATTGACCATTAAGTACCAATCAATGAAGGTGAGTTATGAGATCTGTTTACCATAAAGCAAATCCTCAGGACTTGCTTAAAGTGCTTCCTCGGAACTAGGATACAGGTTGGTTTTAAATGGTGTGTACCCAGCAAATTATAAGTGCCTGATCACACCAATATAAGTTATGCAAATAAATTTGAAAATGGGTATTCTTAGATGGAAGTTTGGTCATACGGCAATTTAAGTGAAAGATGTGGCACTAGTGTCCTGTGCTGAATGATGTATAACCCAAATAAAGTTCAGATATAGGTATCTCCCTAATTTTAGACTGCAGTCAGGAGGGTATCTATGTGTATATATTTATTGAAATTAAAATAAAAATAGAGAAATGTACTAATTTTGTTTTCTGTAGATTGAAAAAGAAAGAAATTCACTTCTTTATTCAGTGTTGGGCAACACCAAGTATGAAAACAAACCCCCATGTCGGACATTCCCTTTTGAAAGAAGCTGTGAAGAGGGTTCCAAAGAAAAGAGATGCTTGCAGCAAATCCTGTAGCAAGTGATGGGAGACCAGCTTCTGCCATTCTTCAGAAGAAGGCCCTCAACAGCTGATGAAGATGCTGTCTGGCCTGAAGATGTGACTTGGCTTTACTACAACAAAGAAAGAGTCCCAGAAGGAACTTGGATCTGCAGATTAAAATCAGTGCAGAGCAGTATCAGCCACCTTCTGTGTAGGCAGAGGCAGGTGAGTCAAAGCATGTTTTTAAAACATTGGATACGTGCAGAGAATCTATCGTCACTTTACAAGATGGGTCAGCACTTTAACAAAAGCTCCATCACTCAACTTTTACTTTTTTAAATAAAAAAACTGCAGCAGTTGCAACAGATGAAAATCCAACCCATGGCCCTTGCCTGAAGATTTTCTTGGGATTGAGCCTGTCAGATGCCATACTTTTTTCTGAGGAATCCCTGTTACTGTGCTGCTAGTGCACAGGAAAAAATGCACCGTGAGCACCGTGAGCATAGAGCTTCTCTCCATTGTCTTAGTTTGAAGACAGGTGTGTCTACTAGGGAAAGCAGAAGCCTCTGTTGCAATGGAGAATACAAATCTTCTCTCTCTGAATTGCTATAATTTGAAATTAAAGAGGCTCTCAGGCAAATATATTGGGATAGGAATAACAGTTCTTTACTAGTGAGTCTAACAAGATAAACAAAATAACAGGAATAACTATAGCATTAACAAACAGAGCTAGGAAACAGTCACAGTTTTCTCTGATGCTGGCAGTGTTCCGGGGGGGGATGGGGTGTGAGGAGGAGTCCCAAGGGATGAGATGGATCCATACGGCGTGGAGAAATTCAGAGCAAAACCGAAGCAGCCATGGGTGCAGGGTGATGGGGCAGCAGCTCCTGGCAGGGCAGGGAGAGACCAGGGTCTGAATTCCCAGGGGACCCACGAAAGTCACCCCGAGCTCAGCTCCAGGTGAGGTCCGGTGAGATCTCTCCACAGTCAAAGACTGAACCCTGACCATTCCCTCCAAGGGTGAAGAAAAACCAAAAACTCCCTGAGACAGAGGTGTAGTTGGTGCCACCCTCTCTCTGACAGTTATTTTCTCTGGCTTTCCCAAGTACTCCTAAGTGCTGACAAGCACCCAGCAATCAGCTACCTAGAAACGTTTTGGGAAAAAATTCTATAAGAAAGCAACCCAACCCCATCTCCAGGACTCTATGTAAATAAGGTTTTTGTTTCACATCTAATCTGACTGTTCAGGTTCAAGGATCAAGAGGGGGCCAAACCATGTGTCATATGAGCCTGGTCACATTTGGGAAACTCTGGCAAGTTCAGTATTATTGATCACTT
>VZTB01008509.1:0-17147 GCA_013397245.1 Thryothorus ludovicianus | reverse complement strand
TTTCCTTTGTCGGGCAACAGTACTATATGGTGTGAAATACTAGGGTATCTCCTAGTCAGAAAGTATGCAAAAAAATTCTTACATTACATACATATAAAGGTTTATTGAATTAATTTGATACAGAAATTGGAGTTCTATTTTATTTCTCATATCTAATTTGGAATTCTAGGTAAAGAGAAACAGATTAATATTATACCTAAGCTATCCTGTTTATCAATGACCAGGTTAATTCCTGCTTGTTAAATAAATTAAAAAAAAGTGACAGTGGTTGATATGAATGTTGTTTCTTTACAAGTGTCTGTTTATAATCCATTTAAATTGAAGAATTCTGTATTTCAGCTGGTACAGTGTAATGGCTCTGAAAGCACTGCAAACTTGTGATCATTTTTTGACCTTTTAGGCAGAGGTTTTGCCACCATTTCAAGATTAATTAGCCTTTACAGAATTGCTTTGTACAGATTTAGCAATCTTTAATGCTCACGCATGTTTTCAGTGACCCTCAAAACTTTTTAGTAGTTAGAGCCTAAGTATGTTTGTAGCAGTGAGAGTGCTTAAACCAATAGAGAAGACATATCATGGTTGAATTAGCACTCCATATTCATGATGTTTTAATAGACTTCTTTCTTTTAGATAGCAAATTTGTGTGCCTTTTGCCTTAGTTTATTACTATAAAGCAAAAAAGTTTTATATAGGAGATTTTTTTTTTTTTAATCCTCAAATTCACATCTGAACTATTGACATAAAATTTGGAACACTCTACCTAATTAACAATTTAATACTAATTGATAGAAAGTGACATGTATGTAGGTATTCATAAAACATGTAGAAAATTCATACTGCACCTACACTGCTGGAGAATCTTTTGCTTTTATCTNGAGCCAGCAGTCTAACTATAATCAATATCCAGGTTAAGTAAACAATTACAGTCTGCCAGAGCTGGAGGAAAATCCACACAGCCTGACAGGGTGCCTAAAGTGTCTTCAGGTATAAATTCTGAATTTACTTCATGGATAGCTTGCTTGTCATTTGCACTGACTCTGTTTTTGTTGGGTTTTTTTTGTAATCTATAAGGTATGAAGAGCTGTTGTTAAGTCCTTGCAAAAAAAAAACNGTTGTTAAGTCCTCACAGAAATAAAAGGATGCATTTTAGTTAATAGTGGAGATTGTTTCAAAATCTGGAAACTGGTGAGACTCAGAAGTGATCGAAGAACGATGTATCTTATCAGACAGTCTGATTGGTTAGGGAAGCAGGCTTATGAATAATTTAAAAATACAAAGGAGTAATATTGTGGTCCTTTGTGAGCACTGAACTTACCCAACATAGAAGATGTCAAGCTTAAAATGGGAACAGCTGTGTTCACAATATGTTAGGATAGTTTTCTTATCAACAATTAATATGTGTACAAGCCCTTGCGTGAAAACTTGGCAGTCAAAGATTCTTTCTCCCCTTGACATCCTCTTCCTCTCCTAACTTTATTTGTTATAAAGTTGCTAAATAGCTCAAAATAGTTTTAACACCATTAAAAGAGATGCCTAAGTCTCAAAAAGAGCTGAGATAGATTTATAGATGAATCAATGTTTTTTACACTGTGCCTTGATGTCTTAGCCCTTAGGCAAAACTTTTCAGGAAACCTCAAAATTTTCCTGCCAGAGTACATACATATAAAACTGATAGTATAGTAGACAACTGTTCTATTGTGTGCCCTAATTTTATATTAAAACTCCCCAAATGTCTTCATGATTTAAAAATATCTATTGTTTCTGGTGGACAGTAAAGTGACAGAGTATTTATTTCCCATTTCTCAGAACACATAAAAAGCAACAAACCAGCTACTGTCTGTTCCCTCACCACTGCATGACTTATGCTTGGGATTAGCTAAGGTGTGTGATATATCTGGTGGGAATGCTGTATTGGAAATGTGTGCATGAGTGCAAGTGCACAGGGGAGCAGAATTCAGTAATTTTGTAGATTTTTTTTTTTTAATTTCCTTTTAGCATGTCTTAGTGTGTTTGCACTGTGTAGAATTTTGAAGGCTGTGTGTCCTGAAAACCAAGAAGTATTTGTCTCCAGATACAAGAAGAACTATTGCCAGATTCTAGTAAAGAATAGCAAGGGGAAAAAATTTAAATTTCAAGACTTTATACTATGGTGTAGTCCAAGAATAGAGTGAGTTTGAACAGTGTGGTCAGACTGCAGCTGCGGGAGCTCTAGATCAGATGGGAAGGAAGTATTCCAGCAGATGTGATTTACAGTGGCAACACAAGCAGTCATTTGCTTCCTGCAGCTTCCTCTTTTGTGAGAAAATGAAAAAGACCAGATTGGTCTGTGTCTTAGAGGGGAAACAATGGAATTAATTAGGTCATTATTATATCCAACAGATTTTTCACTTAGGGATGATGTGATTGCAATGCACTGATGATGTTGACCCTGTGAATTTGCTAGAGAACTTCTGTTTAAAATGAGGTTGGTGGATAGACTGTGGTATTGAAATACTGTGTTCTGGTGTGTTGCAGTGAGCTCTGAAATTAGCATTGGTACTTATTTACTACTGAGAGAAACAGAAAAGCTGTTAGGCAAGATGAAACTGCAGGGGAGAGTAGGTGTACCTCCCCAGCTTCTAGGAATTAAATCCCTACATTACATGAAAGCTTAAATACATTAAATTTTTCTTTATTCATCTTTCTGATAAGCAATTGCTAGAAGGATGCTGTAGACTTCAAAAAGGAAGACTATAGGAAGGAATATACGAGAACTTAAGAGGCATGCGGTAAAATATTTACACTTAACCTACTCCATACTTTTTCAAAGTTTAGAAATCAGAGAGGTCAGTTCCTTCTGCCTTAAGTATGTAATTGTGCTTTTCTTATCCATGAAGCAAAGTTGCATTGCTATTTTTGGCTTTGTTGAGCTTCTGAAGCATTAACAGAATAGTATTTTCTTTTCTATGTGCCATATCACTTAAGACAGCAAATGACCATCTGCTAGATTGCATTTCTCAGCCTGTGGCCACATATACTATAATAGTTGTTTTGGTGTTCTGTAAAAATTTCTCTTCAAACTGACTTAATGATTTATGCTACCAAATTGTTCACATTTCTGAACTGTATATTAAAGGATTGAAACAGACTAGAATTTTAGTTCTTTCTTGTTCTCATGTGATACACACAAGGAAAAAAGCAATGAACAGAGCACAGCTATTGGAAATGGTACATTTTTCATGTGCAACATCTCTGAAAGCACCTTTGGTTTTGCTCAAGAGAAATTCCAGAAATTTAACCATTCTAACACCTTTGAGACTATCTCTTAGATGGGCAAGCTCTGTTGGGGCCAGACTCAATAGCTGAGTCTAAGTGGAAGGTTCTCTGTTGTAAACTCATCTGATTTTGAACCAGCTGGGAATTACTCCAGCTCTTTAGCAGAGTGGAATACTTTAGGAGTGCCTTCATGAGAATTTGTATCTCTGTGTTTCAGAAAGCCTTTCAAGCCACTGGGAGGAATGATACAAGACTTGGAAGACTTATATTGGGCTCCCACTCTGCCAAAAATACTCCTCAATTTCCTATTAGCTGTATGGATTCTGTTTGAAGCCCTATGATGATAAGGCAATACAGAAGTGTTTTGGCTATAGTGCTGCAGCCATTCTTGCCTTCAGCTATTCCCTCTGCTAAAAGAGTCACTGAGTAGATCAGAGCAAATCTCCTTTGATATCTGTGTGCCTTTTGAGGCTTTAGGAGCATACCCCAAGAAGATTCCTAATTCCTGTGCTTTAGAAGAATCAATTCAGATTATTCAGGAGACAAAAAATTAGCTGAAGGTTTCCATGAAAATATGCTACTGGATTCAGGATGCTTTAATTTTACATGCACACAGGAACAAAGAAACATGCCTAATAGGAGTAAGGAAAGGAGGTGAAAAGAAACAATAAAAGCAAACATGGTAGTTATGAACTTAAACCCAGATGAAAAAAGGTTTCAACAATCCCTTGGTTATGCAATACATTTAAAAGTATAATCTAATAAATAAATAATTTTTGCTCTTTTTTCTTTAGTACAAGAAAGCCAAGTAATGTNGAGTAAGACAGATTTTTAGACTGCCCAATCTATATCCTGTTAACAGAAGTCAGTTCAAGTGTTTTCCAATGATGATGGAGCTACCAGTGAGCAGAAACACAGTTCAAAAAGTAAGGGGATGTGGCACTGAGATAGGCTTTGGTGAGCATGTTGCATTAGGTCAAAGGTTGGACTTGATGATCTTGGAGGTTTCTCCCAACCTTAATGATTCTATTTTAGATGGATTCCAGGCATCTAGTGGAAAAAACAGGCGAGAAATCTAATATGGTAATCACAAAAGGTAGAATTACATATTACTTTATGAGGCAGATTAAAGAAATTAATAGCTTTAGTATAGCTATGTTGTTTGAATCAAGAACACCTCAAAATCAGAGAATGATAGAAAAATTCTAATATTTTGTGAGTCTATAGGATATTGTAGGGTTGATTTTGCATACTAAAAGGGATATTTTTTAAGCATTTTATGTTTTAACATTCTGTGTGTGGTTAAAGCTTTTAAGTACTACTAGAAGTTGTGACCATATGGGTGGGCAGCCGTGCATATGGAAGTATTGAACTTCTTCAGAATAGCTTGGAGAACAAATGCTGATAGTACTGGTTATTTGTGCTGATAATAGCTGACAGGTTTTTCATTTCATCAATAAGTTTTCGTTTAAGTAATGAAGATATTCTGGATGAGCTGATTGAGGAATGTAGGATGTGTGATTCAGATAAAATTAAATGACAAGAGGAAAAGAAATCTGTATGTGACTGAGGATTTCAAAGCTCAATACTCTACAGATGTGAATCAATCTACCAAAGAAGCCCTGAAACTTAAATGTGGAAAAGGTCTGGATCTTCCTTATTCAAAAGCTTTAACACTCTCTGACATTAATACTTGGAACAAAAAAAGAAGCATTAATAGAAGAAATAATATAACTGGATCAATAGCCACATAATTAAAAATAAATTAGCAGAATGTAAAAAGATTGCAGAAAGGACTGACAGGCATAGAAATGTATGCAAAAGAGTTAGAGAAGGATAGGAGTAAGGTGAATTAAAGTCAAGCAGAGCTAGACCTTTCACTGGATATTAAACATGATAAAATTACTCAGTCTTAAGCACACAGTTTCAGAAAAAACCCACTATGAACAACATGTAGTCACTGTTTGGAGATTAAATGTATTGCCTTAAAAAGTAATGAAATGTGTTATTCTGTCTTCATTAGAGGCATTGGTGCTGATTGTGGTGATAAATGGAGGTTGCATAGTAGGAATAAGTCCACAGGCTTAGTAGAAATCATTGCAGCTGAGATCCAAGCAGTTTGATGGAGTGAAGGATGGCAGTCAACAGTTTTGGCCAGAAAGATGCTGACTCCTGAAGTCTCATGTCTGATCATATGACAGCAAATAGACAGTGATTAGGGAGAAGGACTAGTGATCCAAGTGATTATAGGTGCATTAGTCCTATCTTGAGAACAACTTCTGAAGGAAATCCTTCCTGTAGCTGCAAATAAATGCTTGACTTGGTGTGGTTATAAATGTCAGCTGTCACAGGACTGCCAGTGTTGGCAGTACTGTAGGCAGTGCACACAAACCCTTCTCAGACACCATGTGTTCTTAGGGGACAGTTTACCCCAGCTTTGGGCTGGAACATTTCTGTACAATTTGGATCTTTAGGTAGTATTAGACTTCTTTTTTTCCAGTGTCTGAGCATGGCTCAGTCTAGAAATTATTCTTAATTCCTTGCCTGTAACTTAATTTTCATGCGTATTGGGTGGATCAAGATTTGCACAAACATGAATTTCAGTTGTAGTCTAAAATTTTCTCACACAATACACCAAAACTTAATATAGGTGCAGAACAGAGATTATGGAATTTCTGAGATTCCCTTCCCATTGACTTATGAGTGCAGTGAACTCTGTGATCTTCACTTTCTTCTTGAGGATTAGAGAGATTGTGAAGAAGACACTCGAGTCTACAAAGATTTTTGTTTAAGAATCAAATCCACTGGATGAATTTCAAATTTTGTCCTGTAAGGTAAGTGCTTTAGAGCTCTTACTAGCACTAGGCATAAATTAAGTTGCGAATTGTAATCTGTTTAGAAAAATGAGATTTATTTCTAAGTTGTATTTAAGTGGTGATGTTGTGAATGAGGTGAAAAAACTCACAACAGATCTTTTTCCTAGTTTCCTGACAAAGTAATTTTCTTCTTGAACATCAGAACCAACAGCTTGACAAAAAGCATCCTAGATACCACATTTTCTCTACCATATCTACAGGGGCTGTAAGAAAAAGAGAATATCAAAGAGCAAGTCACATTTTGTGGCTTGTGTCTTCCCCACAGTTTAGGACTGTCTGTTGAACTGAGGTTTGAGAAGCTCTTTCCAGAACTGAGATGAGGTGATGGTGGGCATTTTTACAGCATACGTCATTTTAATATTAAAATTGCTTAGAGTGCTTATCCTACATAAAGAATGCTAGAAGGCTGTGTGATGAATAATAAGCTTAGACAATGATGATAAATTTGAAATAAAACCTGGCTTTTGAATTTGCTCAGAGGAGCTTGTTAATCTTTATTTTTTCCCCAAATTAAATATCAAATTATTGATAATGCCTGGCATCCTTTGTAGGAATATAATTCAGATACACTCACCAAAAGAGCTCACATCATTGGCAGGGTGATTGTGTCATCTTCCACTGAAATATTCCCCACTACTGGTGTTTCTTGGCAGACTGACATGTTTTCTGTTGACATTGCTGTAACCTCTGGGAAAGAAAGCCCTACATTTCTGTGAATAATTCATTAGTGAGCCATCACACTGAAGTATTCCCTTCTTTTGAGGTAGGAGGCAGGGAAACCAAAGCTACTTACTTTTGGTTTTTTTTTTAAAAACTTTTTTTAATGCTACTTTGCAGTCTTAACACTTCCTAAGTATTCTTCCATAGAAACCTTCTCTCCTAATGTAGAACTAACTCTCAGTTCTGATCCTTTGGTTTGTGAATTAATCCATGTAATTTTTCCAAAGGGTTCTGGATCAGAGCAGTGGAAAGCTGCTGATGCAGTGTAACCTTTCTGATAGTGCTAGGTTGTCTGGAACTGGACAATAATGCCAGTAAACCAAACTTTCAGAAATCCAGCTAAAAGCATGGCTGGATGCTTAGTAAAATGTGCTAAAATATGTTTGAAATGACTGTGTAGGCTTACACTGCCAGCAGCGAGCATGCAGGACACGTAGTACACTGCTGGCACAGCCAGGGGAAGGGGCCCTTTCATATTTGACCAGAGAATGGAGGGCTCAGTGTCCACAGGTGTGTTTAAAGCACTGGTGAAAATGTTTATGTGGAGTTGATTTGTCTGACTTTTGAAGTCTAAAGAGTCTGTATCTTCACTTTACCTGGATAAATGTTCCTATTGCTAGTAATGATTTTAAGAAATTAGTTGAAACAGAAGACCCAGTACATATTTTTTAAAAATTTATGTTAGATAATCCTATTTTAAATATCCTGTTTGAAGACTCTACCAATGTTTGTTTTTTTTTCCTAAAATTGTATCAATAGCAGTTTTTCACTTTGTCCTTTACTTTTTCACTTCTAATATGCATTTTTTCATGTCTGCTAGAAAAGCTTGACTCAATTTAAAGCATGTTTTTGGTAACAGACAGGCAAGGGCTGAATGAGCTGTTCTTCTATTCTTATGTGCAATATCTTGGGTATTTGAAGGGCTCTTTGGTGATCCTTTCCACTAAGAAGCTCAAATAATTCCTGGTCTTTTATTAATCTGTCAGAGCAAGGGTTGCTTCTGAATTTATCTTAGTATTTCTGTCTGAAACAGCTGTGCAGCCTATGCTTCAAATTGCCAGCATTAAATCAACATAGTTTTCCTCCTCATTCTTCATCAATTTGTCATATAGATAAGCCCACTACCTGCACTAGCAATCTTCCATTATCCACTGTTCTTGCTGGTTTCTTCCATATACTCCCATCAACACCCACAAAGGCTTTTTACCCTCAGATATATTCTGTCTTTCTCTCTTTAGGTTTTTTAACTCCACTGCATAAGATGGTATCTACAGATAGCTAATGACTCTAAAATTGAGCATGACATATGACTTATTTTGCCAGTGATATAGCTAGGTGATTTGGACTTTAATATCTTGATATTGTATAAAGGAAATTTAAAAAATATAAAGCAGAAAAAAGAAAAATGAAATCACAAGAAAAAGGCATCTTGATGGTTTTTCTTATTTATGTAAGCTCTAACATCCAAATTTCTTTTCTAATTACTGAAACTGTGCATAACTGAAAATGTAAACATTTGAGGAATAAAATGAATACACTGTACCCTCCATTATGCACTGTGCAGCAAGTGTCCTTCATGATCAGAGTTCTACCCCATGAAATTTAATCTTCGTTCAGATTATTCTGTGCTTTTTTCATATATTTGCCTATCTTTAAATGTGCTTTTGTGACATCTGTATATGTAACCTTCATAACTAAGATGTGCTTATTTGCATTGTAAAAGAGTAAAGTGTTTCCAGTGCCAGTGTTATAATGAATACTATGTTTAAAAGATCATGTCTCATTTTTCTATGTGCTGTGTCGGCAGCAGTGTTGTAGTCTGTCCTGATATTTCACTGTATAAATTAGAGAGCTAAGGAAGGGAGAAGGAGAGCAGCAGATATAGATTGAGTGACCTGTTCCATATCACAACACACAACTTTGACAGCATGAGAAGCAGATTCCTAGCCCAACCTACTAAATAAGGAGTCATTGGAAACGTAGGCCTGATTTTTAGGAAGAGGTGAGGCATTTGGAATTGTCTTAAATTTTATTTTTGTCCTTTTTTCCCCTCTCTGCAGAAAGAATTATAACTATATACAGTGGCTGTTGTAAACCTCTTTAAAACAGTTTCAAAAACTACTGCTTCCAATTGTCGTTTCAGGATGTTTTTCTAAAATGAAAAAAAAAAAAAACAAAACTAAATTTTTCACATAGGAAGAAAGACATTTTAAAGGTTTCTAGTTTTTTCTGTTAGAGCTCATGATCGGGTTGAAAAGGGGCATGTGTTTTTCAATGTGTAACTTCCATGTGTGCACATACTGGATGCTAAAAAAAGAACTGATCGAGTTTTTTAAAAGGAATAGATGTATTTGCGTGGAGAAAGATTAGCAAAATAATCTAAACACCCGAAGAAATAAATAATTAAGGACAGTAAAAATGAAGACTCCTCTAAAAGTGTTGGGCAAGGTGTTTGCAAATAAATACTTTAAAGGAGGTGAATCCTGTTTCAAATCAGACCAAAGCTGCTGGTTCCCTTTACTTCCCTGTGGCTGCTGCAGGTGCCCCAGGGTTTCTCCTCCAGAGCAGCTGTTCTCCACTGACACAAATGGCACTTCCTGGGGACTACCGTCTTTAGTTACTGGTACAAGAGTCATCATAATGTGCAATGGGATATTTCAGTAATGCTTTCAAATGGCTGCTGAAACACAGCACTGCATAAGCAAATCACAACTGTATGCTTGCAGATAGAGGTGCCAGTGACTCAGCTATCTATGTGTTATTCCCTTCAAAGAGGAGCTACTAGAAAAATTGTAGGGCAGCAAGGAAATGTGTGAAAAAACTAGATGCTTAGTGCTGTAGTCTTACTGCTGTCTGTCTTCCTATCTCACTCCCAGTTTTCTGTTTCAGCTTATGATCTCCAAAATACTGAGTTTTCATAGCTCAATTTTTTTTGCCTCACATCACAAAGAATGCCTAACAATGTCAAATATGGAAAAGCTGATTCAAAGTATGCCTATGTCTTCAAAAAGGTCCCAGATTTTACCTGCACAAAGTAAACATTTTGCTTGCAATATGATGTGCATTAACAGAATTCTTTGCCTTTTCCATAAAAAGGTCTCTTAATTTAGAATCTGTGCATTAAAGCAGGGTTAAACCCAAATGATGATTATAAAGCTCACAGCCTGTTCTGCAGGATAGAAATTAATAGGATAAAGAAAAAAGTTAAACAGTGTTGAGGAATTTTAGCATAATGTTCCTTTCTCTTCCCTAGTATCCCACAGTAGATATTAAAAAGGAATCACATTTAAGTTGACTTTGGTGCAGCATGTGTTCCTGGCTTCTCAGGACCTCATCCAGGACATGCAAAATTTATCTGCCAAGGATTTTGCAGCTGTGGAGGTTATTGATCTCAAAAGTGATGCAGGACTCTTCGCCTAGCTCTAAGGACTTGTGTGCCAGGCTAGGATGCTATTGTGTGAAGGTATTGAGATATCCAGTAAAGAATAATGTACACTACTTGGGGCAAGTAAAGAGAGATTTAAAAGTTCTTCCAGATGCTTAGAAACTGAGCCCCACAACGGCCAGCAGTATCTGGTCCTAGGCTTTTTTATTTTCACAGGTTCGTGCTTTGGTCATTAGCTTATTCTGCCCTTAAATACAGTTTACAGCTTGTCAGGTTTTTTATTCAAGGAGTTGAGCTTGTCATCCTGGATCCATGAAGTTGTATCTGTAATATGAGCAGGAGAATAGTAACACTTCAAATACCAGCATGTGTTTCAGGCAGACCCTGTATAATGTTAGAATTTAGGATCTTTCCAATGACAGCCATGACTGCTTTGTTTAATGTCAGGCTTCTGAAAGATCCTTTCCTAGCCAATGTTGTTTACCTCTCTGCCCCTTAAAGAGAAAGGAGACACAGATCTTGCATTTGAGTTACTCTCTCTCCAGCTGAAAACGTTGTGTAGTACTTTCTTTATTGTATTTATTACAGAATATGTGGTACCTGCTTGAGTATACCAAGACCGCATACTTGAATTGCCTTTTTTTATTGTTCATGACATTTTCCCGATGATTTACACTCAAATCTCATTTTTACAACAGAATTTCAGTCTCATCTTGCATTCTCTACTATCTATTTTGCCATCAAAACTGTTAAAATTCATAATAAGTGATTTGGCACTGTCTCTTTGTTAGGCAGTTTGTTTGGGAACAATTATAGTTATCTCCTAGATATTTCCATCCTATTTTTTTGAAACACAGCATTTGGCTCTACAGTATTTGAAAAAATCAATGATTGAAATCTGAACTGTATGCTACCATGATAGAAAACATATCCTGGTTTTGTTTTCTGCTTGGGGAGGAATCAGATTTCAGCTGAAATAGTCATGGTTGTCCCTCTGTATTTTGTTTCTGGTAGGTTGTTCTACAAACCTGCAGAGAAATGATTCAGAATAAAAGCCTCTTGAATACATTATAAATGTTATGACATGTCTATGTTTTATAGATATCTAGATTTTTCAGCATAGAATATTTGTAATTTCAAGGATTTTAGTTTCCTTATAGTTTGGATTTGGGTTTTTGTGTGTCAGAAAAGTAATGTCTGTCTTTATCTTCAACTGATTTTTTACAACAGTGTAAGGGAATTATGTCTGATAAAAATAGTCTCCTTTGATTCTTCAGTAGGTGTTGCTTAAATTCATCAGTTTCTTTATATATGTATGTGAATTCAAAGGCTGAAGATCAATATATTTGGGAAAGTTAAGAGCTGCTGGAAAGGGAACAGTGGGCAGTTCCTCAGATTCAGCATAAGTGAGACTAGAGATGAGAACACCTACTTTTAATATCAATGGCCCTACCTAATTTTCTTCTGATGATTTGTATAATTTCAAAAATGTGATTTTAAAGGTGAAGCTTTCTGTGGAGCTGTCAAAATTTTATATTTCACATTTCTGAAAGAATCAAATTACATCTTATTCATAACTAGAGAGACTGAGGAGCTTTCCACATGCAATATTGCACTTAGCACAAAAACAAATGCTAATGTGACTATCAGTACAGGACCAAACTTTATCTGAGATATGGGGTGTTGCCATGGCAATTCCAGTTGTTGGAAAAAAATTCTCTTTTGTGCTTCATTCTGACATTATATTGCAAAATTATGATTATGAAGAAACATACAACCCAAAAGAGGAAGGGGAATCTCTTCTTGAAGATGTAAAACATACTTTCTATCATATTTACTTTTTCTGAAACACTGAGTGTGTGCTCAGATTGTTACAAGTTGTATTTTTTTGCAGATTCAGATATATTGTTATTTCTCAAACTGCCATAATAATACTCAGTGTTATTTCTCCCAAATGTAATCATGAACATAATAAGGAACTCAGAGACATATATCCCATTTTCTATGCAAAATATCAGTTTCTAGTGTATGTTAGGCTGCTGATGTTGCCCTTTTGCTTTTAACAATACTGCCTGTTAATTGAAGCATATCTAAAATACAGGTCTCGCTTAAGTTATTTATATATATCAGCTCTATAATCTATGTATAATAGAATAGCTCATACTAGCCAACAGATCAGTCATTTCTGTTTAGTTATAAAATTGTTTTTCTACCAATACATCTCACTGTGAGAAAATTGATATGGCTATTACCTGTTCCTTGCTAAACCAAGACACAACAAGCTTTAAATAAATAATCACACACCCCTATGCGCCCCCTCCCAAAACCCCAACAGCTGAACAACAAAACCACACAGTATTTCCCCCAAAAAAAGCAAATGAAGGAGTACAGTTAAAATGTGGTTTGCACTGTAATTCATGCTGAAGTTTATTGTGCATTCTTTTATGTAGGAAATGTGTAAAATGGGAAGCATTTCTAGAAGAGAACTAATTCTTGCAGTGCTGCATTGCTGCTTTATAAATAAATCATTGTCCTTTCTTTATTGATCACTGGAACAATCCAGTCGAAGAATGCTGACTTGGTGTAGCCCTTCGCAGGATGGCTGGATTGAGAGAAAGAGCCGGGTAAGTGGGACCCAGCAGCAGGGAATTGGGAAAATCCCACACTGGTTAGAGATCAGGTTTAGTGAATGAAATCCTTGACTTGTCTTTTACCTCTAAAAAAACTGGACAAAGCAGCTGATTCCTACAAGATTTTCTGTCTGTCTTTCCAGTCATTGATCAGGAGAAATTAAATATAAGACAATACTAGTTGTAATAAGTGGATGATGCTGAAAATCCATGTTTAATGTATTGTGGGGTTGTTTTTTTTCAAGAACACACAAAAAAAGACCTTCCAAATTAATTAATGATCTCAATTATGATGTTTATTTTTCAAGAAATAAGGGCTCAGATCTGCCAGGAATATGTTTGAATTTGTAGACTCTCAGAAATAGTACTGCATTTCTGTGAATTGAGGTGGAATCTGAATTTTATTTGGTTATCATAGATAACTAGGATCACAGCTTGCCAATCTGGCAATTCAATTCAATGATATCTGATTTTTCAGGACTTCTAGTATCAAGCTCCAAGGCTTTTCTGAGAATAGGAGTAGCCTGTTACAATGAGGAGCTGAGAAATACTATTTGTGTTTACATGTCTGACCAATAAGATCAGTATTGCATCTCAGAGGCATATACTTTTTAAAACATGGCTTTTACTGAAGCCTGTGGTAGACATCTATAGCAAGAATGTATGCTCACAATGCTGTTATCCAGAACTTCCATCTAGTTCTAGAATATAAAGTTCTAATTTTTCATAAAATAGATTTACTGGTAAATGCAGCACTCAGCTGATAGCAGGTTATTCAGGGCCATGGTGATGCATTGTTTTTAGGGCATGTTGTCATCATATAATTTTTTTCTGTTTTTCATTAATCACAAATACTTCCAGGATGCAGGTCTGTAAGATGTAATTATTTATTCCACTGGATGGTTTATCTCTAGCGCTGCAATCAGAGGCAGCACATGCTGCTGTATTCTCACAAGTGTGCCGTGGGGTGGCTACCAGGAAGCCAAGGGGCTTGCAAAGGACTTTCTTGACGACAGTGGAGGTGTGGGGCGTGAAGCAGAGCAGTTCGATGCGAGGAGGTGACAGCAGGAGCGGCTCCGGCTGCCCGGGGATGGCTGCGGCTGCCGCTGCTGCCGGCGCCGTGCGGCCGCTCAACGCCCCGTGCGCGGCTAAAGTTCTCCCAACTTGAATGGTAAACCTGGACCAAATGGACTACAGGGAACAGATCTGGAGGTTCAGAAAGAGACTACACACGTGTCGATGTTTCTGGCATTGCAGAAAGCATCTGACACAGCTCTAGTTTCCATTGGACTGGCGGTGGATTGGCTTTCCCTTCCCTCTCCCAGTGTCCGAGTATCAATCGGTTCGTGCCTTCTGCTAGGATGCTAAATTAACATGAGCATAATAATCCATGAAGCGTTTCATTATCTGAAATAATGCGATCTATTAAACAAACAAAAAACCCGGTGTTATTATTACCCCTGCCTTTGACCGTCTCCCTCTTCCAGCCGGAGCAGAGCCTGGCCGCTCGCCACTAGATGCCACTGTTGTATAAGGACATGTTGGGCGTAATGACATAGACAATGAGTAATTTACTTAGAGAACATGTATGTGTATAATTAGGAGTCATCAATGTCTTTTTTTTAAAGTAAAATAAGTTTACCATATCTAATTAGATATTTCTTATAAGATGGATTTAATTCTAATTGGGTAAAACTATGCTACTGGTTTAAAACACAGCAAAGGATGTATTTGTATTCACTTTCACAGTTTCCATATTTTCTTAGTCTTTGCAATAAATGGATCTGATTACACCTTTTAAATCGATGTTCTCTCAAACTGGTATGACATAAATGATTGTTCTGTCATTGTGATTTTACTGCCATTGTTTTCAGCGTGTGAGGTTTTTTCATGATATCTCTCTTAATCTCATTCTGTCTTTCCCTAGCATCCTGATTGTGATCTTAAATCTGCATGTTCTTTCCATCCAAACTGAAGTAATCGATTTAAAGAGCCAACAGTGGCCACCACAGATGACTCTGGCTTGACCATGACGGCACAGGCTTTCCAGCAGCAGTGAGCTCAGTAATCCACAGCTAGTGTGCCAGAGCTCCAAAATGTCCATTGTGCAAGCGGCTTCTTTAAAAGCTCAGATTTCCTGTAACTGAGTGTTGCAAATGGTAATCTGAATTTTGCAGATGTTGGACTGAATCCAGCCTAGGTAAAATTCAAATTCAGTGGCTTTTTGCAGGGAAAATGAATGCCTTAAAGCTTCAGTATGAATTCAGAAGGCAATGGCTAGTCATTGTCATGCCCCCTGTGGGTAAGGCTTACACCCCTTCCCAAAACAATTTCATTAGTGCCTGAGTTCTCTTCACCAATCTGAATTCTGGATTTTCCCACCAAAATTCTGTTGCATACTAGTGTAAGAACTATGCTCGTTTTACAGTTCTTTCAGATCTGTGGGACTTTTTTGGTATGGGTGGTCCTCATCAGATCAGCTCTGGTGACGCCAGGCTGTAACACTGACCACTTTCACCTTATGAGTGTTCCCGTCAGGCTATTCCTGCCTTTGTTGGACACGTGAGCCACTCCTGTGTTTCCCAATTATTACTAGAACTTGTCTATTCAATCTTGATGGCATCTTTCAAATTACTTTAAATTATCTCTTGAAAGAAGCTACTCCTGCAACAAAACAATGGCAAAGTGATTTTAGAGTAATTTTCAGCTTGTGGTTTATAACTGCATTGTACCTCAGAAATAGCTTATCCCAGTGGGCATGGCTTCCTCTGCTATCCCTATCTCTCATATATCAAATTATGGATTATTATACAAAAGTTGTATCTCTGTCTTATTTATTGAAGTGTTGGTTCACTAAATAAAGGATCTCAACAGTGATTTGAGCTGGCTGAAAACCTGCTTGAAATTTATGTATTTCAGTGAAAGGTTTTCAACAAGCTCTATTTCTGAAGCTAAAGTACTTCAATTCCCAATGACCAAATTCATTAAAATATAAATTAGCCTAAAGAAACATATCAATCACAATGGTATATTTGCATATCATTTATTTGGTGTGCCTATAACAGTTTCTTCATGTAGACTAACAGCTACTGCAATCTTCACAACCACAGATTTAAATAAATGACTGTGGGGCGAATGAGAAAGCAAAGAGGACAAGGATAAAAATTCTTTCTGCTGAATGGGAAAGAACATGACAGAATTTTGCAATTGAAATAAAAACCTGTGTTAAGCCAGTTTCCTTCACTGAGACATGTCTTAGCTATCAATTAGCATTGACTGTCTCAGTATTCTAATAATAGGAAAGGATTTAAGGAAATGTCATGTTTCGGTTATATTTTCAGAACTGTAGTTAATTACTGATTATTGCACAAGAGTGAATATCATCTAAGAAATAAAGGTGAAGAGGATGGAACGAGAATGTCTTCTCTCAGGGGAGTTAAATGATCCTCCTGCAGTGAGACCTTTGCATTCTCAAAAGGCAGCAACAGAAATTTCTCATAAAGTTTGACCTGTTGTTCTGTGAGTAATATATCCAAGACTCCAATACAGAGTATCTTGTCAATTCCTTTTAATAAATGAAGCTGAACTGATACAGCAGCTTGGGTAGTTCTTCTGATCTGTACCAGTTCTTCTCTCTGTGCCTTCACATATATTTCCATGAATTGTTGATACACTTGGCCAGTGAGTTTTCTGTGACTTCAAAGCTAAGCCTTTCACTTTGCCTTGTATAAAACATGCCCAGAAGCTGGATTTTGAAGAAAATAACTAGAGAGAAATATATTGATTTTAGATGTTAGGATAATCTAAGAAAAATGGTTCAAAAATAAAAGGAGAGGGGGAGCCCTTTTTCTTTTTTTTTTGCTTTGTAATTTGTTGCAAATGCTTCCCAGAAAATTCTTTTGTAATGAAGTAATTAGGTCCATATAAATGCAAGCAATAACTGCAAATACTGCATTTATGACATCCAGAAAGTGCCATGACATTCTTAAGAGATGTTGTTCTACATCTCCTCTTCATCTTTCCAGAGGAAAGGAGGAAGAAAAGATTGGTTAGTCTTCAAGAATGACGGGCATCAGGTTCTTTGTTGGATTTTCTGAAAAAGCTTTTGTTTGATATCACAGAGCACAAAACCCGATTAGCTCTAATATATTTTGTTAGCTTTTGTGATGCAACTCAGTGTATTGTGCATTGCTGTGATCAAGTAAAGTTAGGGAGAAAAAAGAGCCAAATAGTCACAGATTTATGCCCTTTCTAGAATTGACTAGGACATTTTGAATCCTA
>VZTB01008508.1:19199-29231 GCA_013397245.1 Thryothorus ludovicianus | reverse complement strand
TGTGGAGGTGAGGTGGATTTTCCACAGGGAATGCTCTGAAATAAAGCACCACAAACATTCCCTGTGGATCCCCAAAACCCATCCTGGATGGGTTCCCTTCTGCCAACCCCTGACTGCTTATTCCAAGTCTCTGATCCAGCAGCTAAATTGCATCTGGTTTTATAAACAAACAATCTTCATGCACCGAAGATTTTCCCTTTATCTGTGCCTTTCATCTTCCAGGGTCATGGATTCAAAAATCACCATTTGGCACCATGGCTAAAACCAAAACCCCCAAACACAACATGTAAACAGACATGGATCTAAAACCCCCAAATCTGGCATTTCTTTTTGCTGGGGCTTTTTAACCAGATGTGGTTTAAGTTTTCCAAGTGGTGTGGGGCACTGGGAGCTCCTTGGGAATGAGCTGGACACCGAGCTCACAAAAGAGCCAGGTTCCAGGTGGGAATGCACAGCCTGGAAGAGATATCCCACACCTGAGGAATCACTCAAACTTCCTGTGGCAGGGAGCAGGCAGAGCCTTCACCAAAAAGCATCCCTTGGGTTACTCCTCACACAAACCCAGGTCAGATCATTCACTGCAATGGAAAATATCTCAAAATTCCCAGAGCTGCACAGGTTCCCACAAACAAATTCACTCCTCAGAGCCAAATTTAACCCAGCATTTGGAATTTCTCTTTCCATCACTGCAGGAGAAGCAATCTCATGGCTCTGCTGCCTTCTCCACACTTCACTCACCACCTCAAGTAATTTCAGTATCAGCACAAAGAAATATGAATTTGTCAAAGATCCAGCTGCTTTCAATTGCCCTTAAAATAAAGAAAGAAAACATAAACCCCCCCAAGTCAAGAGAAAAACCCTGCCCACACACAGGTGGGCAGAGCAGGAGGCATCAGAGCAGGAGTATCCCATGGGAAGGAGCAAAATGAGAGCCAGGAATGTGAGCAGGGATTATTCAGTCCTGGCAGCTGGTTCTTGATCTCTGAAGTATTAGTCACAAGTGGCTTTGGACAATGATTTAAACTTCAAGGGAGAATGTAGGCAAGAAGGGGAGGGAGAAGCAGCTCAGGCTTCCTTCACACACTGGGAGCAGGCAGAAGCACAAGCCACGCTTGCCCTTTGTAGGTTATCTTTTCTTTTCATTAATATTATGCAAATGACAAGTTCCTGTTCCTGCTCCTCCTGTTCCAGTTTAGCTCGAGGCTGTCAGATGCATTTCCCAACTATGAATAAATCCAAAATTTCTAGGTTTGCTCTCAGGCATCCCCAGCACCAACCCCAGCTGTTCTGAGGTGTTGCAAGAGGCCTCCAGGCAGGGATTGAAAACTCTGTTGTAGCAGAGATTGTCAAATAACCAAAATGGAGTTACAAAAGCAATAGGAAACATTTTCTTAAATGGAAACATTACTCACGACAGTAGCAGCAACAGCTGATCTGAACCAAACCAACCAAACTTCAAACAGAAATGTGGCCTTTAAAATACCAGAAATTGTAAGAAACTTTCTCTCGTTTCTCCAGAAAATTGAAATTGTATGGAAAAAGCAAAGACATAAGCTTGTAAAGAAGCAAGAGGAGCCTGCTGGGAGGAGGGACAGAGCACCGTGGGTGGCTCTGGGGGAGATCCCGTGTCAGTCTGTGCTGACACTGCAGGAACAGAGCCCTCTGCTGAGGGCAGGGCTGGAGCCCAGCACCGACCCCCGCAGAGCCAAAGCCCCAGCTGCCCCTGCTCCAGCCATGTTTGGAACAACAGAACCCAGCAGGGCTCGTGGACAGCACATCCAGCCCGAGCTCCCTTACCTGCCAGTGGCTGCAGGGCCTTCTCCAGGGAAGGCACGGGCTCCTTCCGGAGGGGCCGGCCGAGCGACGCCTCCTGCCCACTGAACAGCCCCGGGCTCTCCGGTAACTTTTTACGTCCGTTGGTGCTGCCAGAGTTGGTGACTCTGCAGCTGCCTATTGCACTTGTGAAAAGGTTCGTGTGTTCGTCGCTGCTGGCCGGCTCCGAGCTGGGAGTGAATCCCCCCAGGGACAGAGCTGGGGCGTTCTCGGAGCAGTCAATCTGCAGAGGCGTCTGCAACCCCAGTGCCAAGGAACTGGACTCCGAAGGCTCTCTCCTGACCCACTGCTCATCTCTGCTGAGCAAACCCTTGGAAGGTGACAGGTGAGGACAAGACATGTGGCATCTGTGTTTCTCTTTATGTTTGTACCTCTCGCCGACAGCCTCCTTGCCAAACCTGTAGCGCTTCAAGGACTCCAGCACCGTTCTGGAGGAGCTGTTGGCCGTGATGGTGTCCATGGAAACCTGTGGCTGCTCGGAGGAGCGGTGCTCCCGGTGCTTGTGGCGGTGCCTGTGCTTGTGTTCCAGCATCCAGCCGTAGGCCATCTCGGGTGGGACGCTGGGGTACGTGCTCATGGACAGCAGGGGAGCCCTGCTCGTGGTGAGGAAAGCTTCCTGGCGCAAGAGTTTATGCTTCTTCTTGTGGTATTTGGTGGGGTTGAGAAGCAGGTGGCCTGTATGCATGTAGGAAGGTGGGGGCAGGGGGGTAGTGAAAGAAGGAGAGGGTGGAGGAGGGTAAAGAGTTGGAGGGTACCTTCCATAATAACCTAGTCCTATGGGAGCAGCTGCCAGGGGAGAAGGGGAGTAAGGCATGCCATAGGAGGGGTAGAACCCGGTGCTGGACAGGGGAAAGCTGAGGCTATGCATGAAGGGCATTTCTGCCATAGCTTCCCGCATTTTTGGAGGCCTGCCTCTCTTTTTCTTTAAATCAGGTTTTCTAATGTAGTGCAAAGGATCTAAAGGAAAAGTAGGGTGGGTGTAGAAACTATTGAAATTTATCCTAAAAATGGTAGGCAGCAAATCTCGGGGTATAAAATGGTGACTCCTGTGGGTTATTCTAATTTCACTTAATCGACTTATCAACTCCTCTAACTCGGCGAGGAAGTCGGGGTCCTGCCTCCCTCGGAGCTGAGGGTACTTCTTTTTCCTTTTTCTCTTCTGCCTCTTCATCTTGTCGTAGCTGAGGTAATCGTGGCTGCGGCGCTTGCACTTGTGCTTGTGCTTTTCCTTCAGGTTACTCAGCACGGTGGAAGTCTCGGGTGGCATGAGGGACACGTGGTCGAACGAGTGCCTCTTCTTCTTCTGCCCGCAGAACTTCTCGGCGCGGTCCGAGGTGCTGTTGTTGTCCGTGCCGATGCCGCTGTCGCTCGGGATGGTCTCGTCGCTGTGGGACTCGCTCACGGGGGACGGGGTGGCCTCTTTGAGCGCCGTCAGCTCGCTCAGGTGCGAGGGGGAGTTGGGCAGCAGCGTCGGTGGGGACAACCTCCTCCTGCCCTTGGCCGCTTTCTTCATGGCCAGCGTCTGCACCACGCTGCCCTGCCGGGGGTGGAGGTGCAGGTAGGGCACGGAGCTGGGCTCGATGAACCCCGCGTCGCTGCTCACGGGGCTCTGCCCCCCGCTCACGGCTGAGGACTGCGAGCAAACCGGCGACGGGAGGATCTCCGAGGGATTCGCCGCCGAGGGCAGCAGGTGGGGGAGGACTTGTCCTAGGGACGTACCAGGAGCTTGCTGGGCAGACTTCTCCAGAACTGTCAGGCTGGCAGCGCTGCTGGCTAAAATGCCATTCAGGACAGCTTTCGGTTTCCTCCCTCTCCTTTTTCCTATGTAAATTGTTCCTTTCTTGCTGACGTTGATTTGCTGGCCTAGTTTTGAACCAAATGTGGCAGCAAGAGTTGACACGGTGTTGTGGAGCTTGGATTGCATCTTCCCTTTGGTATTTGTTTCCACTGTACTGGACAGAATCTGATTCAGAAGTTTCTTTCGCTTCAGAGTTTTCATTTTATTTATTTTTCGAATAATTGTTTTCATTAACTGCCCGTTATTTCTCTTGGCAACTTTTCTGTCTGAGTCTACTTCCAAATCACTCATGCTACAAATACTGGGGCTTTGGACTTCTTCTGGCCCTCGGAGCTGGTCCTTCCTCTCAAAGAACTCTCCAGGTCGATGCTGTTCACTTTCAGGCCCCATCTTGGTTGAGTTCTCTGTTCCAACAAAAGGTGCCACAGACAGAATAGGCGGCTTCATTTTAATTGATGACCGGATCTGCCTTTTAGGTCTCCCTCTCTTTTTAGGAAAAGCTTGTCCTGACAAGCTTTGTTTCAGGGAGGGAATTTCAACTTCAGGCTGCAAAATTGGAGGTTCTTGCTCTTCTTTTGACTGCACCGAGAAGACTTTTGATGCTGGGATCTTAAGAGTTCTTTTGGGGGGACCTTCGAGTTCTGGCATTTCCTTGGATTTAGGTCTCCCTCTCTTGGGTTTGTACATGTCAGCTAAGAAATCATCTGACATACACAAGCTGGAGGGTTGTTTGTGAGTACTGTAGAACTTCTGAGTTGGTTTGTCAGTCTCAGCCAGCAGAGCCAGAGACTGTCCATTAGCTTCATTCAGCTTTGGCAACTGATGTTTGACAAATTCGTGCTCCACAAATGAGGACGACCCGATGTTTTTCAGGAATTTGGCCTGCTCCAAATTACTGCTCGATAGTGCACTGTATGAAATGTTTGTAAAAAGCTCTGACCTTTCTAGTTCTAGACCCTTTGGAGGTCGGCACGCGCTTCTTGACACCACTTTAGTCCATCGTGGCTTCCTTCCTTTTCTTTTCTTTAAAGGTTTGGATTGCTGAGTGCTGCTCAGGTTTTTTGTTCCTTGGCAGGATTTCTCGGATGCAGCTATTGCACCGATCTTGAGGAACTGCTTGCTACCAAACAAGCTGGTAAAACTAACTACTGAAGGGGTGACAGTAGCGTGGATGCTTGTCTCAGCTGCCAAAATGGGCTTTTTCCCTGTGGGAGGACTTGTTCTTGAAGTTTCCACGTAAGATGCTTTTGAATCACTTAAGTCTTTCTCAGCACCTTTAAAATCGGTGCCGAGGGTGTGGTTCAATGTCCTGTTCAGACTCAGGAGGCTGCTGTCCGAGGAGAACGTTTTGCCCATCGGATCTGAAATGCCTTCCAAGAGCTCTGCTGTGGAACTTAAGTGCAATGAGTTGGACGCCAGCTGAGAGGAGGCTGTGGAGAGGCTCCTGTTCAGGGTTGGGACAGACACTGTGGGGGAAGGAGATGGGAGATTCCCCTCTCCCACTGCACTGAATGGGGACTTGGCTGTCGACACCTCCGAGGCACCTCCTGTCCTGAAGTCTGGTGAAGTGCAATAAACGGGAGGCTGCTTTTCGTGCTTGGATGTTTCATAAATCCCTTTCTCACTGGATGAGTAGGCATCCTGTGGAACACACATTCCTTCATTGAACATCTCTTTGCCTACATCAGCAATTTCTTTCCGAATTGAAAACTTGTCCAAGATACTTTCTTTGCTCTGTCTCATAATGTGCTTCTCAAAGGTTTTGCTGGTAGTATTTTCCTTCAGTAAATCCGCAGGCTCGTGGCTTTCAAGGCTACTGAGGTTTGAATTGCAAGGAAGCTTAAAGGGCTCTGAGGAGGGCACGAGGGAGTCTGCTTTCAGACTTCCAGAGTCCTTGTTAGCCAAACCAGCTGGACTGCCAATCCCTGCTGGCTTCTTCCCACAGTCCTTGCTGACCAATCCCCCAGGACTGCTAATTCCTGGCATCTTCCTCCCAAGATCCTTGCTCGCCGGTCCCATGGGGCTGCCAATCCCTGGGGTCTTCCTTCCAGAGTCTTTGTTAACGAGAACTGTGCTGTTCCCAGTGCCTGGCATCTTCCTCCCAGAATCCTTGTTAAGCAGAGCTGTAGGACTGTTTATTCCCAACAACTTCTTCCCAGCATCCTTGTTAACCAATCCTGCTGGAGTGCTGATCCCGACTGGCTTCTTGAGAGGCTCCTTGTTAGTCAGAGCAGTTGGAGGGCTGATCCCTGGAAGTTTCCTCCCCACATCTTTGCTGATCAATCCAACTGCAGAGCTGGTCACTGGCTGCTTCTTTCCCGAATCCTTGTGGACTAACCCTGTTGGAGTGCTGATCCCTGGAGGCCTCTTCCCAGAGTCCTTGCTAACCAATCCAATTAAGGGGCTGATTGCCTGGGGCTTCTTCCCAGAGTCTTTGTTAACCAATATGGCTGCGCTGCCAATCCCTAATGGCTTCTTCCCTGAGTCCTTGTTCACCAATCCAACAGCAATCCCAGAGCCTGGCAGTTTCTTCACCAAATCTTTGTTAACCAACCCACTCGCAGTTATGGTTCCTGGCAGCTTCTTCCCAGAATCTTTCACCAAACCAGACGTAGCTCCACTTCCACTTCCGGGCTTCTTCTGCTTTGTTTTGGAAGACTTGGAAGGAGGACAAGTTGCAATAAGTTGAGCCAATTTTTCTGTGACAGTTGTTGCTCCATTAATTTCTGTTCTATCCTTTAAGTCAGAATTATGGCTACTGATAAGAGTCGGAGGAGACGACTTTATATAATCTGTCATTTCAGAATGCAATGGGGAAACTTTCTTAGATAAAGGGGTTGTTTCTACTTGGATACCTTCTTCCACGTGTAATTCAACTGATGCAACTTCTCCAGCTTTCTTGTAGGACTTTGAAGGGTCCTAAGAGTTAACAAACAAAAAAAAGTCTTTAGGAACAGAGTACAAAGTATCACTTTGAGTAACACAGTATCTTTTTACGTTTAGGTGATTTAACACTTACTCTGGTAACAGGGTTACTGTATAAACAGAGGCTTCATGGTTGTATTAATTTTAAAGCAAACAATAGTAATAGCAATAATTTAAATAATAAAAGTCATAATAAAATAAACACATTCAGCAAATAATAGTGATATTCATATTTAAAGCAAAATTTTAAAAGAGTGGCCATGCTGAGGCTTTCCTGATGTTAACAAAACCCAAACTCCCTCCCAGTCCGGAAATATCAACCATTTAATCTGTCCCCCAATTATTATAAATATTCTCCAAAAATACTGTTGATGTTTATTAATAAAAACCCACTAACAACAAAGTGCTGGGCTATTTATAGTGTGAGAGCACTTGAAGAGCTCACATGGTGCTGAGCAGCAGCTGAGCTGTGCCCTGCAAGGGCTGGCACTGTCACCCTGTCCCTGCACAGCCCTACTGGCAGCTCAGTCATGTCCCCACAGCCTCTGCACCAACAGCTTCTCCTCCCAGCACAACACTGACAGTCAGGAAAATGAATAAAATTACTAAGTCAAATTATTCTGTTTGCATGGGGGGAAGGGGTGTGATAATTCACACACATGGAATAACTGAAACTCACACTCACTTCCAGTTGGGACCTAAGAGAACTTGAAATTTATTCTGTAAAGGTTAAAACCAAAATTACAATGCCCATTCCCTTCATAAATCCTATTGAGAGCATCTCACTAAATTCATCTTTTATTTTGGAAGGACATTCTTTACACACAATGCCCAGCACATCTCAGCAGTGCAGAGGATACATTCACTCCAAGCAGGGGCTGGGAATGGAAAGCTCTGAACTCTGATCAGGTCATTCTGCCCACGGTTCTGATGTCCCTGGCATGGAAGGACCTGGAAGTGTTGGAGCAAGTCCAGAGGAGGCCATGAAGTTGATAAAGGGACTGGAGCCCCTTCCCTATGGAGAAAGGCTGGGAGGGCTGGGAATGTTCAGGCTGGAGAAGAGAAGGTTCTGTGGAGATCTCAGAGCCCCTTGCAGGATCTGAAAGGGCTCCAGGGAAGCTGGAGAGGCTCTGCTCATCAGTGGGGTGACAGCACAAGGGGGGATGGCTTCCAGCTGACAGAGGTTGGATATATGAAAGAAATTGTTCCCCGTGAGAGTGGGGAGGTCCTGGCACAGGCTGCCCAGAGCAGCTGTGGCTGCCCCTGGACCCCTGGAAGTGCCCAAGGCCAGGCTGGACAAGGCTTGGAGCATCCTGGGACAGTGGAAGGTGTCCCTGCCCGTGGCACAGGGTGTGGAATAAGCTGGGCTTTAAGGTCTCTCCCAACCCAAAGTCGCTGTGATTCTGTGATTTTCTTCCCAATTTGAAAACCTTCTGACCTTCCAGAACAAACACTAAATATGGAGTGAAAGACATCAATGCCACAGCTGTTCACCCCTCTGCAATAAAAACTGATATGACAATGGCCTGGCCCTTCCTGCCCTGATCCTGATCCCAGAGCTGCACCTATGGCAAACACCCACAGATGCTGAAGGAAGGCATTGAAAGGATTTCTCTGAAACAGCCAACTTTGAAGGAAGTTGTTCAGTCAGCTGCACCAGCAGGATTTAACCAGGAGGCTGCAGCCTGGATCCAGCTGGCCACTGGTGAGATGAGAAGCAGTTGTGTGGGTAATGTGGGGTCTGCAGTGACCCCCAGACACCCCAAATCCAGAGCTGTTCCTCCCTGCAGGGATGGAGCAGAACAGGGAGGGGAGGGGGGTTTCATTCTCCCACCTCCAGGTCTGGCACTCCCAAGGAAACTCCTGAGTCAGCACGACACCACCCCCAGCCTGCAATCCAAGGCTCCTGGAATTCCCTGGGGCAGCCTCTGAGTGCCAGAGAGCCACTAAGGAGTATTAAAGTGAGCAGCCCTCAGAGAGCTGCATCCTCCTTTCTACGGCCTGAAACTCTGACAAGAACTTTGGAAGAAAAATCGCACTTCAAAAATCCACCTAAATATTGAATTCAGCTCCTCATCCCTGTATTTGCTCAGCCATCAGTGTACCCACAGTTTTCCTTCTTTCTTCTGTTCCTCCTGGGTGCTCTGCCAGCCCCTGGGCCAGGTTCTGTGGTGCTCCCACACTGCCACTGCTGGGTATTCCAAAGCCTCTTGGCAGGCTCTGCTTTTCCCTGCTCACCTCCATTTCCAAACAAAGAGCTTGGAAGTTTGAGTAGACACTTAAATAATAAATACATAACTAACAAAACCCTTCCAAACACCAGCTTTGATCTGAGCAAGATGCCAGGATTCTGAAAACAAGACTGTAGCATCAAACACAGATCCTTTGAAAGCTGAAGGAGTCTGCCCTGGAAAGCTTCTTCTCATCTAAGGGTGAGAGAGTTTTCCAAGCACGCTGAAAATTATTTCAAAGAACATGAATAGCAAAATAGGAAGCAACTAGTGAGACGTCAGACAAGACGCCAAAAAAGTCTGTAATTTTTTTTAGCATTTTTAAATCCAAAATTCTTATATGAGAATTTTTTTTCCCCCCATAGATCTACATAATAATCAGCATGATTAACAGAATCATTTTGAAGGGAAATTTTTAAGGACAATATTTCATCTGGTAACTTCTAATAGAAACATCTTGAGATGGGTTTCATGGAGAAGGCTGCAGTGGCTGCAGAAACATTTAAAAAACTCCCAGCATCAGCCACAGAGTCAGAGTTGCTTCTTGCAATTCTGTATCATTAAAAACTTCAGATTTTTGGCTGAAGTGAATAGCAGGTATTGCTGCCAAAATGAGGATGATCCCACTGGAAGAGTAAGAGTATTGCAGACAGATACCAAAATCAAACTGCAATCATACAGAGCCCCAAACTTCAGGAATAAAAAGGACATTTTCTGTGCAGAGGCAACAGTGGAAGAACAGGACTCCACTGCTCATATACTGAGGGAATCAGGCAAATCAACTTCAGCCACATCAGCCCAACTTTCCCTGCACACACATCCCCTGGGAAACACCCCCTGGGAAACACCCCCAGGACATTCCTGGAACAAAACCCACAACACCCCCGGGACACGTCCCAGGGACCCCCCAAATACAGGCTACAGCACACATCGCTGAGTCCCCCAGGACAAACCCCCAGGACACAGAGCCACACCCTGGACACACCCTCCAGGCCAGCCCCCGTGCCAGGACACAGCCCCAGACACACCCTCAGAGCCCCCTGGGCACCCCCAGGACACACCTTGGGATACAACCCCAGGACACACCTTGGGATACACCCCCAAAACACACCTTGGGATACACCCCCAAAACACACCTTGGGATACACCCCGAGGACACCCCACCAGGACACACCCTGGGATACACCTTGGGATACACCCCTTGGACACCCAGGACACACCTTGGGATACACCCCCAGGACACAC
>VZTB01008508.1:5775-18996 GCA_013397245.1 Thryothorus ludovicianus | reverse complement strand
TAGGGATACACCCCCAGGACACCCAGGACACACCCTGGGATACACCTCCATATAACCTCCAAGATTCATCTTGGGATTTACCCTCAGGACACCCCCTCTAGGAAACACCTTGGGATACACCCCCAGGACACACCTTGGGATACACCCCAGGACATCCCCTCCAGGACACACCTTGGGATACAACCCCAGGACACACTTTGGGATACACCCCCAGGACATCCCACCAGGACATAACCTGGGATACACCCCTAGTACACCCAGGACACATTTTGGGATACATCCCCAGGACATCCCTGGGATACACCCCTAGGATGTCCCCTCCAGGACACACTTTGGGATACACCTCCATATAACTCCCAGGACCCATCTCGGGATTTACTCCTAGGACGTCCCCTCCAGGACACACCTTGAGATTTACTCACAGGACATCCTCTCCAGGACACACTTTGGGATACATCCCCAGGACACACCTCCACATAAACCTCAGGACCCATCTTGGGATTTATCCCTAGGACATCCCCTCCAGGACACACCCTGGGATACACCCCCAGGACACCCCCTCCAGGAAACACCTTGGGATACTTATCCATATAACCCCAGGACCCATCTTGGGATTTACCCCCAGGACACACCTTGGGATACACCCCCAGGACACCCAGGACACACCTTGGGATACATCCTCAGGACACCCAGGACACACCTTGGGATTACACATCCAGGACACCCCATCAGGACACACCCTGGGATACACTCCCAGGACACCCAGGACACACCTCCATATAAACCCCAGGACACCCCCAGGACACACCTTGGGATACACCCCCAGTGTCCAGGACACTCCCCCGGGGTGTCACAGCTGTGCCCATGGGGTCAGGCTGACCCTCAGCCCAGCTGCAATCTCACAGACATGGGAATTTCCCCCTGGAATACTCCAAACCCACAGCTGGGGAGTGGGGAGCAGCCAGGACTGCCAGCTGCAGAGGGGACAGGAAAGGTGCTGAAAGAATAACTCCTGTGCCCACACAGGCATTCTGTGAGATGGAGACACCTGAAGCCAAGCCCAAGTGACAGAGTGTCCTCAGGACTCCAGTGGCTGTCCCAGGGACATCCAAATGTGTCCCTGTCCCTGTCCCTGCCAGCTCCAGGTGCTGCAGGCTGGGCTCCCAGGGCAGCACTCAGTTCCCTCCTGAGCCCTGCTTCCCTGGCTGACTTGGAAAAATGCAGTCTGGTCTCAGAGAAGCACAACATTAGGTTTGAACCAGACAGATTTGTGGAAAAAAGAAAACAACATCAACATTTCCTGAGTGTCCCACCTGCTCTATCCTCCTGTCTATTCAAGCATCTGCCTCAAGCTTCCTCACTGCTGCAATCAAATGGACAATGCCATCAAAATTCCAGTTTTCCTGGAATTTTGTGCCTTTTCAGCCCAAATTTCAAGCCCTGTTCCTGTGGTGTCAGATGGAATGAAATGGCCCATCTGGGCACAAAGCTGTTCAAAAGGGCGAGATTACGTTGCATCAAAAAGCATTTTGTGCTTTAAAAAAACTGAAACATTTGTTCCTGAGCAATCTTTAGTTCAACTGTCTGGTTTAAGAACCCATCCAATAAAAGTATTGCCCAAAGCAATTGCATAAAACATGGTACATTTCCATAAAATTGAATTCTTAGTATTATTCTTAGTTTGACAATGAGATGAACTGAAAATTCCATATCCCCTGTGTGAACACACAGTTTCTCAACATGCTCCATTCATCTGAGGAATAATAATTCCAGGTTATTTTGATATAAACTATTAACAGGTTATAATCCATCCCTGGGGACATGGGCTCATGGTGGCCTTGGCAGTGCTGGGGGAACATTTGAACTCCATGATCTTACAGATCCTTTTCAACCTGAACAGTTCTGAGATTCCAAAATCATCACAGCACCAACAGCAAAAAAACTTCTAAAAAGGGCATCACAGTTTATTACCACTAGATCATTATTTATTATCATTATCATTGCAAAAAGTTATTTATTTGCAAAAAGCTCAAGAGAGTTGATCTCTCCTGAGAACAGGGACATCTGTCAAGTCTGGTGTCACTTCTCAACTAAACCCAAGTTACAAAACATGAGATAGTTTCAGCTTCCAACACCTGAAGCAGTTAGAAGGGACCAGCCTGTTCATGTAAATGTTGTTTGGAATTTCTCTTGAGAGCCACCAGCAAGCAATGAGGATTTTTTTATGCACATACACAGATTTACCCATTATTATTTTTTGGCTGTTGTACCCTGGGCCAGTGCTCAGGCTACAATTCAAAGGAATCACAGGAATTGTTTTGTAGTTGTGGCATCAACATATTCTGTGCCATTCCCCGGATAAAAATGCTGTTTATTTTTCACCTCCAAGACTTTTTAGTCTTTTCTAAAAGCAAGACTGAACTACCAGGAAAACAATGATTCTGTGGAATTATAAGACAAAAACTTATGTCCCAGATCCTGCAGAAAACATTCTTGAGCTACGCAAAAAGAAAACAAATAAATTCTTCAGCTTTTTAACTTTTTGCTTCCAACTTTTTCAGTTTGGTGGCTGTGATTTCATCAGCAAACTTCCCTGCATGACCAAAGGCAAGAGCAGGAGCTGCAGAATCCTGCACTCAGCAGTTTTCCAGAGGAATAAGGAGATGCAGCAGGAGGGCGAGTCCCAGCCTGCTGCCCTGTGTTACACAGGCTGCTACTGTCACTTCTTGCCTTTTATGTGCTAAATCTTCACTGCTGCACCTCTGCCAGCACAGCTACACCGTTCCTACACACCATCCTCCAAACTAACAGGGGTAAAATGGCTATTTTTGTTCAAGGCTCAGGTTTTTGGGTTTAGCTCAGCAATGTCTGCCTGCCCCAGGACACTTTCTGAAAGAATGAAATCCATGCTCAGTGTCAAAAAGCAAACTGAGCACTGCCTGGTTATTGCACTACTTACTAATTTTGTTTCTTGTAACACCTGGGAAGCTCAGTCATTTCTGTGCTGCCCTTTGCTGCTCTATGTTTTTCTCCCCAGAAAAAAAAAAAAATATTAACTTTTATGTCTACACATTTCTGGAGGGCAAATTGTAAATATACGAGGAAAAATTTCCCCACTGAAAGGGCAATCAGGCATTAGAACAGGCTGTCCAGGGAAGGGGTGGAATTCCACCCCTGGAAGTGTTCAGAAACGTGGGGATGTGGCACCTGGGCACAGGGCTCAGTGCTGGGGAACAGCTGCATTCCATGAGCTTTTCCAACTCCAATGATTCTGTGATTCCAGCTCACCTCACCCACTCACCCCCCTTTCAGACTAGAGAGAAACCCTCAATTCATACACCTGGAGATACTCTCCAGGTTTTACGAGTCCTGTCAGCACTAAACTTGAGGAAAAAAAAAAAAACCTGTCAGAGATGGCAGTGCAAAGGATTTTCCTACTATTTTCATTTTAACACTGGTATTCCCAGGAGAAGAATTCTGCTACTCCTCTTTGTCTTTCAGTGGTTAACTGTGCACACTGCAAGTGCTAAATTTTCATTCTAATTCTTTATTGCTCCTTTAAAAGAACAGAAAGTTCCCTTTTGGAGCTCCAAGCAAAGCCACACCTGGCTCTGAATTGATCACATGTTTGCTTTCCCCTCCTCTGCATCCACAGCAAAAATTCACGGACAGCTTTCCTTTGCTGAAGTGTAATTTGCAGTGCTGAAACTAACTTTATTACATGGCAGTGAGACAAAAAAAACAACCCTTGGGTATTATATTGAAAACATGTGATGGTTTTAAGCCATCATTCCTATTTATTTCCACACAGACTCTTCTAATCCCACTTCAGGAATCAGCAGGATGTTGTTTAGTGTCATTTCTAACAATGCAAAGTGCAAAATGGCAGCAGGGAACAGACAGACTTAAACACCATCTCACAACAACTTGGGAGAGAGCAGAGGATGTCAAGTGAGTTATCATGAGTCAGGGATTTGAAACTCTTGTAAATAATGCAAATTTAATGCAACAGATCTGCATCCTCTGCATCACACAGCAGGGCTGCTCGCCAGGCAGGAGCAGTGACTGCACTGAGGGGAGCTCTAAATCTAAATCTAAAACTGATGTGGTATCAACAGTGTCATGCACCACACCAGAAATATCCTACAACATCACTGATATTTGTCTCCCTTTCTGCTTTCCATTTGAAATGGGATCTGGAAAAAAAAAAATAAAAAATCCTGGTGTATAAACAAAGATGTCAAGGATGAAGAATCCCTGCTGTCACCACGTGAATTCAAATATGGATTATTTTCCCTGGTAAAAACTCCCAGGGCACGATCTCTTGATGCAAAGGGAAAGTCTCCAGACGCTGTGGTGCCTTTTGAGTGCAGAATTAGGGAATTATGGAATGTTCTGAGCTGGAAAGGACCCACAGGGATCACCCTGGACCTGCACAGATTCCCCAACACTGGGAATTCCTGGGAGCATTGTCCAAAGGCTCCTGGAGCTCTGGGGCCAGAATCATTCCCTGGGGAGCCTGGGCAGTGCCCAGCACCCTCTGGGGAAAAAACCTTCCCCTAAATCCAACCTAAACCTCCCTTAATTAATCAAACATTAAACCTCCCCTGAATAAGAGATTTTTCAGCTGCAGGGGCCACTTCAATTCAGACATCAAGGGAAATCACTGGGATATTCCAGACTGGCCCAACACTCAACTCATTGCAACAGAGTCTTGTTGAAAAAAAAAAATTATATAAAGAAAAAAAAGAAAACCATCAGTGTAACAACAAACTGTGATCAACTCTTCCGATGTTTTTCAAGCCAAAGTTAGAAACATCATTAGGAATAATAAGCTTGTTCTGAAATGGAAGAATGTAAAATAAAGGCCATTGCCAAAATTTTAAGTTACGCAATGTACACTTGAGAATTTCTTGTTCTTTAGGCTGACTAAAAACACCTCTGTTTCCAGTGGAGGAAAACCCCAAAGTGAGTGCATTGTAGAGGCTGGAAAAGGCAATTTTAGTCCTTACACATAATATTTAGCACATATGTTTTGTCAGCACATAATTTATTACTCAGAATCCCAGACTGGTTTGGAATAAAAGGGATTTTAAAGCACATCTAGTCCCACTCCTGCCATGGGCAGGGACAGCATCCACTGCCCCAGGCTGCTCCAAGCCCCATCCAGCCTGGCCTTGTGACACTCCCAGGGATCCAGGGGCAGCCTGTGCCAGGATCTCCCCACACTCACAGGGAGGAATTCCTTCCAACCACTCCATCCATCCCTGCCCTCTGGCTGTGGGAAGCCATTCCCCCTGTCCTGGCACTCCAGGCCCTTGTAAAGTCTCTCTCTAGCAGGTTCCCTTCAGGCACTGGAAGGCTCCAGTGAGGTCATTGCCAAATTTCACTTCTCTTTAAGGTGACTCTTCCTCAAGGCCAATTCCAGTCAGGGTATGCCAGGGGAAAGGAAAAGGTCTGGGTATGTCAGACAGACATCACCTCTGCACAAGGTGAGGAATTTTCCTTCCCCTTGGGCAGCCTCTGCCTCAGGAGATCTGCCCTCACTGATTCATGTAGGGAGCCTCGAGGACAGGACAGGGGCTGGAGAAATGGAAATGCTTCAGCCTTGGGAAGCTCTGGGGCAGGAGCTCCCTGAACAGACAACTCCTGCAAAGGAAGGATTCCAGCTTCCAGGGATTCCCTGGATTCCCCTGCTCAATCACCTGGCATAAGGGTACATTTTAACACTAATCACTACATACGGGTATATTTTAACATTTCATTAACAAATGTTTATTGGAAAAAAAGAGCAGGTTGTAACCAGACTCTTCAAAAATTTAGCACCTATGAAACTATATTTGTAATCCTATTTATTCTATTTTCTCTATCTGCTACTGCTGCTCTTACTGATTACATCATGGAGCTCTTAAAAACAAATCCTCGAGGCAGGGCTACTTCCTGGTGTTTGGAAAAGCCCTGGCACATCTCTCCAGCCACTGCATTTACATGCTGATTATCACCAGGCTGCTTTCTAACTCATTTGGGAAAGTCTGTTTTACTTTTCAGACCCTGCCTGAGCCGTTCATGGCAGTGACAGGTGAGACACAGCAAAACAACTGTGAGGAAAGGCAGGAAAAAACCTAAATCCAACCACCAGAGAAAAGCACAGCACACCCAGAGCCCCATCTCAAGAGAGACAAGATACCCAAACCCCTCCACTTTGCTACAGAAAAGAGATTAAAAATCTCCCCATTACTTTTCAGAAATGAACCCACTTCAAGTGAACATGGGAATTATCTTTCACTGCTGTTGAAAACTGTGAAAGAGCATTTTTGCCTGCTAATGGCCACAAAAATAAAACCATTTCTAACTCCAGACACTTCAGTATCAGAGGTTACACGGAAAAACAGCAGAACACGGTGGAGCAGAGATGATGAAGCTTTTTAAACACAGCTTAAATGTACCATGACTTGCAAATCACCCCACAGAGCCATCACTCACTTGCTTCGAAGGACAGTGCTCATTCTTCTCCTCTGTCATCTTCCCACTCTTGGGAGCCCTTCTTGGCTGCTTGATGCTGGTTTTTATGGCAGGCCGGCAGACATAATTCTCCAGGTTCTTGGGAGGCTTTTTTGTCCTCTTTGCTTGAAGGCCAATCTTCAGTTTCAGGTTTCCTTCGGAGAAGTTTGTTTCTTTCACTGAGAACTGCTGCTGTGCATCTCCCAGAGCCTCACTCTTGCTGCTTTCTGTGTTCCCCTCCCTTTTCTTCTTCCCGTCCTCCTCGTCCTTGGTGCAGCCTTCGAGCTCTGCTTCCCCTTTGCCCACCAACGTGCCAATGTTTACCACAGAGGGGCTTTTCCCAGAAAACCCTTCAGAATCAGAACCCAAGCCTAACATAGCAGTATTCCGAGGGTCCATCACAGGCGGAATATTTGCCTTCGAGGTGATTTTAGGGAAGATTTACAGAGATATGTTCCTCAGAAGAGCTGTTACACTATGGGCAGTCAACATCTTTCACTCTGTGGGAGGAAAAGAGAGACAGAATGAACTTGGATTTTCTAGCAGAAATTAAATTAATATTAAAACCAATTGTATTTGCAGAAGTTGATGTTCCAAGACACCAACCTCCTTCAAAACCACAATTTATCTGTAAAACACTTTTAAATGGAGAGTGAAGAATAAAAAAGTATGTGAATATTATAATTTCCAAATTATCCACAGGACACTTCAAATGATGACTGCAGATTTTAATACTGATCATCAAAGTAATTTTTTTTATTTATAACAAGAGCCCAGTTAGTCCCAGTCTTGCTGCTTCTGGATCCACTGGAAGAGCTGCATGTAAGGAAGGAGCTGGCAAATGAAACCCATGAGAAAGCATCCAAACCCCAGCAATATTCTGGTTTTAATTATCTGAGCCACCAGGAAAGCTGAGCCTAAGCCACGTGTGCATCAGTTTACAAACACGCCACAAAATCCGCTCGCTAGTCAAGGACTTTCCACAATTCAGGAAGAGAAGGATGGGAGAACAGGAGTCAGCCCCACCAAACATTCACACCCTGGTTTGTGCTTCCTGAAGCACAGAAAGAGGGAAGTTCACACTTCCATCAGCACAGATATCGTTAGGAATGTAGAACTGACCTATTTAGCATAAAATAATAGAGGGAATCTTTTTATCTTAACTGCAGCAGAAGTAAATTAGAGTCAAGCTCTGAGTTTGTGACCCCCTGCTCACCACACAGACCCCAAACCCTGAGCTTCCCTCCCTGCCACAGAACAAACCAAACCTGTGCTCGTTGTAATTTTATCGTGCAGACAAAAAACCCAAAATCCCAGAACTGTTTGGGCTGGAAGAACATCTCATCCACCCCCTGCCATGGGCAGGGACATCTTCCATGATCCCAGGTTGCTCCAAACCCTGCCCAACCTGGCCTGGAATCCTTCCAGGGATGGGGCAGCCACAGGGGAACCTGTGCCAGAGCCTCACCACGAAGCCATTCCCCACTGTCCTGTCTCCAAATCCTTGGAAAATTCTCTCATCATCTTTCTTGCAGGTTCCCTTGAGGTACTGAAAAGATATTTGTTCTGAGGGCATTCTAAGGAGAAAACATCTTCAGCACTTAAACACATTTATCATTTTTGAAAATAAATGGATCAGAAACAGGTCTGAAAAAACACTGATTTGCTGAGAAGTGCATCACAGGCACCAAACCAGCCTGAATCTTTTGTCATTATCTTCTCTAATCGTTAAGGCTGAATTGTGAGGAACAGCATGGAAAGATGTCAAGAACTCAAAATGAGTTTCAAATAAAGCACTTTTCTGTGATGTTTGGCCTCCTGGCAGGTCAGCAGGAGCCCACTGGAACTCCACAGGCCCTGGCCAGACAAGAATTGGGGAAGAAGCAGCACGGAGCTGTTTTTGGGGTGGCTCTGGAGCAGAGCACAGGGAAGGGATCAGGAGTGTGAAAGGTGACACCAGAGAGCACCAAGGCAACTGCACTGGACACAGGTTGGAGGACAGATGCCAGGATTAGTGGGGGCAGAAGAAATGCTGCTGGGAACACCAGATGCAGCCAGTCACAAAGCCAGGCTTCCCTGGCTACGTCCTCAGAGAAAATAAACTTATTTCCATGTGTTCTGTGCACATTATTTCTATCTGCAGCTCTGCCTTTCCAACTATGCACATCCTCAGAAATCAAACCTGAAAATTACTCGTAAGACCAGCGGTAATTAGATAAAATCTCTACCTTACAGGAAGAAAAAAGGACACAGAAAGTATCAGTGGCACTGCCCAGTTCAAGGCCCCATGTTAGTCCAACAGGTTTCACCATGTCACCAAAAATGGGCTTTTTCTTATACACCAATGTGCAAGGAAAACTGGACAGCAGGTAAATAATTCTGAGCTAAAGCCTGAATTTGTATTATTCAAGAACAGGGACAATCCCACATGCCATCATGAAATTCCCAAATCTGTGCTCACACAATTTCCTTCTCTAGTGACTGGAGAGCAGAGCAGTGACAACACTTCAGACATTTTCTTACAAATAAAATTAATTCCAATTCAAATACAAAACCAACAGCAAGACTCACACATCAGAAACTGCAAGACCCAAAGTGCACGGTGGGAATCAGAGCAAAGGAAAGGTGCTCACACCCTACTCTGTGCTCAGAGGATCAGAACCTACCCAGAAACAAAGTCACTAAAGTGATGGCTCCCACAAACACAGGTCATTTATTTACCCATTAATTGCTCTCAACACAGACAACAAAAATGCCAATCCTGGCCCTAATCTCCTCCCAGCTCCCCAGTTACCCCACTCATTCACAGGATATGTCTGTCACTCCCATCTCCCTGAATCCCCATGTGCTGTTTCCTCCCTGCCTTATCAAGTTCAAGCTTCCTGTCACTGTCTCCAAGGTGTTCTCAAGTGTACCTTGGCTCTTCCCCTGCTCCTGCTCCTCGGAGCTGTTTCCCCAGTGATGCCACTATTTGTTTTCTTTTCTCACTTTACTTTCTCTGTGCTACTCCTCACACTCCGTGTGCCTCACTCACTGCAGGATCTGTTCCACTCCTCGTGCAGGTTGTGCCTCAAAACCTTGTGGATGTCAAAGCAAGTGAGCAGCCAACTGGTGACAGCCACAGTTCAGAGGCAGCTAAAAAAACTTCCATGAATTTACCCTGAAAACTCTGATGCTTTGGGACTTTAAAGACACAAAATGATCATATTTAACCATGTGAGAAAGGTCCTTATCCATGTTTGTTGCACCAAGTCTCGTTCTGAATTATCCGTGGGATTTTAGGTTAACAAAACTTTTGCTGGATTGAAAATCATCCAGTACCAAATCCCTGCATGGCCTCTCAAGTGATGAGCAAGACACGTCCTCACCACCTCCCTACAAAGCAAATCACATCAAACTCCCAGCCCCTCAGCCAGCACGTTCTGTAGATCTCAAATCCCTCCTGAAATTGTTCTTCCCCAAAAAAATTAACTATGAAGCATTTTAACATCCATTTTGACACGTGCCACCTGGAACTAAGTGGTGTTCATTAATGATTTCTCTAATGCCACACACAGTTTTAATATCTGGCATTCATCCTTATTCCCCTGGTGTCACATCCCAATCTCCTTCTTGCCCATCAGCTCCTAAGATTTCTGTTCTTCTGATCCTCTGCTTTCCCAGAAAGAAAATGCCATAGGTTGATTCTACTGCCAGATCCCAGATACATTTCCCCACACCCCCTCAGCAAAATTAACTGAGATTTCCCCCTCTGTTCAATTCAGGACATTGCTTTCATTCCTGCTGCTGCTTTTGTCGATGAAAACACACTGTCATGTCATATTTGGAAGGTGAATATTTTTCTTTTGGTTCTTTTCATTGCTTCAGCTCCAAGGGACATTAAAACCAATTCAGCTGAGTGTCAGAAATCCCAGAATATTACTCGTAACTCCGTGGCCTCCCACAGTCCCCTCTCAAATTACTTGTCTCCTTTTCTTTGCTAAGGAAGACAGCTACCACACTGAGAAAAGAGAAATAAGAAGTGGGATAAAGCTTTACAGTATTTCTCTACATCACAATCCCTGAACAGGGGAAACAGGTGCTCAAGGCCCCTGAATCACCTGCACAAGCATCCTTAAAACGTTTAGAGATGGAGACATTCACCAGGAATAAAGTTCCTGTTTGTGTTCCAGGAGGTAACAAATAAAACACTTTCCAACTGAAATCTGCTGGATGTGTTTCTAACAGACAGAAATCCCAGGGGACCTGTCTTGTCAGGAAGAATATTCCACAGAAGTGCTGGGAGCAGAGGCCACGCTCAGGAAAAGCACCTGGAGCAGGACTTAGGTTTTATGGGAAGAAAGGCAGAGGACAGAAATTATAACAAACACCCTGCAAAAAATGCTCCCTGCAGTGGGAGGAAATTTGGGAAGCAGAAATAAAGTTTCTCCTGTGTTTTTAACCTGGCCCCAGCTGACACCCTACCTGACTGCAGCTCTGGAATCACAGCGCTGAATTTGGAGGTGGCAGGGAAATTCTGTCGGCTCCCTATTCATATGCAAATAAAGGCAAAATTGCTAAAATCTGCATAACCAGCCCGGGTTTGATGGGAGCAAAGGTTCCTCCACCCTTAGGCTGTGAGTGCCAACATCAGCCAACGCTGACTGCCAGGGGGAAAAGCAGCTTGGGAATTCTCCTAAAATATTATCCCATCTGCTACAGCGTGAGTCAGGAGCTCCCTGAGAGGTCCCTACATCCAGGGCTTTCCAGGGGATTTTTCTGGACAAAACTCATTGATTTACATCTATCTAGTAAAAGATAAGGGTCACAGCAAACCAGCACTTCTTCCCCTTTAACTCCAGAAAGATGCTTTTGGTTATTCCCAACTCACCCCGTTCCCAGAATGGTCACACCTGTGCTACAGGTAACAGAAAACCAGGGACAAACACAGATTTTGCTTTCACAGAACAATCACAATAGGTCTCATGACAGTTTTGTTTTTTTTCCCTTTGCAAGCTGGAGATGGGACTCATGACCTCACTGGAGTGGGAGAATGTGTCCACAACAGCACCAGCCCTTCCAACAGCACCAGAAGTTAATTTAATTTTTAAAAAGCCAACAGTCTCATAGACAACAACAACTATTCAAAAATACCTTTAATTCAGTAACTACATGAGCTATTGCCACTTTTCTCCTGTGACAACAGCACTGCCATTTTTACCAGTATGTCTGTGTCTTCCACCAAGGAAAAAACTGCTTTTTATATCCCCAGGACAGTTTAAACTTTTGAAAACAACTGGGAAAAAAAAAAAAAAAAAAGCTGCTTCTGGAAATTGTAACTCAAATTTTGTCACTGGCTATTATCACTCAAACCTTTTTAGGCAAGCAATGAATTCAAGTCCAAAAAGAAATTGTGGTAATTTTGTCTTTTAAACCAAGATGTTTCAGACTTAGAACTCTTCAAAATGAAAAAAAAAAAAAAAAAAAGTCTCTTTTTATACTCTCAGACAGTTAAGAAAAGCTTTGAGTATGAACACTCCTTAAGAACTCAAGCAGGCAGACAGATGATGATTTTAGAGCCCATCTCTCCCCATATGTTCAAGCAGCTGCCAGAACTTCCCCGTTTCCCACAGAGGCACCAGGGATGATCCCAAGGTCCTTAAGGATGACCACAGGAAACACGAATCTTACAGGACTGACCCCAAAACCCCACACCCCGGGAAAACAAGTGCAGCTGCAATTTACATTACTGCAAGGAGGGCAGCCAAAATGAGAGAAGAAGGTGCACTGCTCCTGAAAATGAAAACTTGAGGTGATTTCAACAGATGAGGGTAAAGCCACAAGTTCTGTCCCTGCTCCCAGAGCTCCCACCAGCTCCAGTTTCCCCCAGTGGCTCCTGACAAGCACAGAGCCAGCAGGAGAGTGAATGTGTGTCCCGAGGCCATCGGATGGAAACCCACATTCCAAACAGCTTCCAGTTCTCTGCTACGTAATTAACAGGGAGAAGAACCACAAACCAAGGGCCAAAACCAGGAGTTAGAAAGTCAGGAGAGCACGGAAGAGAGAGACAAGGATGGGAACACATTTTGGCTTTTGATGGGAGAGATCGGTAAGGCCAAGATAAGGCTCAACCACCTCAACCCAAATTCATGGTCAAGAACGCTAAAATAGGATTAAAAATGCAAAGAGAGTAAAATTTCAGAAGTATCATTTTGGAGAAGGGGGACGATAAAGTCTACAAGACACTGACCCAGTAAACCAGCCGGTAACCCAAAAACCCAAAAAAAACCACATAAATATTTGGCAAGGAGGACCCCCCCGGCTCCATCGCCCGCATCCCCCCGCCGGTCACACGGGGCAGGACCGCGCCGTGCCCGGGGAAACACCGAACTTCGGGGATGCGCAGCCCCGGGCACAGCCCCGCTCCGCAGGGAAGCAGGGACCCGGAGGGGCCCCCGGTACCGCTGTCAGGTGACGCTCCGGTCCCCGACACACATCCGAGCCCGGCTGCGGGGCTGCCGCCCCCCCGGCGGGCTGCCCCGGCCCCGGGCCCCGCCGCCGCCGCTCCTGTCACCGGGCCCCGCCGCCAGCGGGGATCCCCCGCCCCTCACCGCGATCCCTGTCAGGGATCCCCCGGTGCCTCCTGGCTGTCAAGAAACCCCCCCGGCCCATCCCCGGCTGTCAGGCACCCCCGGCCCCGCTCCCCGTCCGGGTCCACGCTGCGCTCCGGGCCCTGCTGGG
>VZTB01008507.1:118627-133359 GCA_013397245.1 Thryothorus ludovicianus | reverse complement strand
GAAATCAATTGTAAAAATATCATTTACAAATGAAATAAATGCTTTTGAGATTATAACATGGCAATCAAGTATTATTAGCTTTTCATGTATTTAATAAAGTTTTACACCTTTATAGTTTCATATGTTAAGGGACCTGAGTATGGCCTCATGGTCAACTTCATGGATGTCAGTCCTGAAAGCAGGCACACCAGTCCCCTGTGCACTACTGTACAGGTAAGATGCACAGTAAAATGAAAAACATTTTCATCCTTCTCCCATTAAACACAGCAAATTTCAAGACATCCAGAGTTTGTGTGTATAATTGAGAGCATTTCATATGTCAGCCTGTAAATAATATATAATATGCATTTTTAATTCTGGGAGAGTGTCACTACCCTACAACTTCATTGGTACTTTAAACAAGATTCCTCAAAGAAAAGAATAACAGAGAACCCTGGACGAAGGGATGGAATGTTCCCTAAGCAAGTTTACTGACAATTCAGAACTGAGGGTGTGGCCAATCCAGTTGAAGGCTGTGCTGCCTTTCTGTGAGATCTTAATGATCAGAGAGATTAACATTCAGAGAGAAACTTAATGAGGTTCAACAAGGGCAAGTGTAAGGGTCCTGCATTTGGAACAGCCTCAAGTACCAGCACAGGTTGGGGGCTGACCTGCTGGAAGAATGACCAGAGAGTCTTGGTGGGTGACAAACTGGCCATGAGCTGCCCGTGTGTGCTTGCAGCCAGGAGAGCTGACGGGACCATGGGGTGCACTGGGAAGAGTGTGGGCAGGTCAGGGAGGGGATCCTTCCCCTCTGCTCTGCCCTAGTGTCCTGGGGTGATGCTGAATTGTATCCCCATTCGTCTGTTTAGCCCAGAAATAAGTTTTACACCTTTAAAACTAGATTTGAGAGTGAAAGGAGGAGAAGGAGAAGCTGTGGAATGTCTGAGGTGGTTGTTTTCAAAACACAAAGATCAGAGTTTTCAGCTTTCCTTCTCACGGACTGTGCTGTCTACATCAAGGACAGTGGGAGGGAGCTCTCCTTTGTTTTTAGTTAGTATTTTTAGCTAGCTGAGGTAGAGAATTTCCCGGACTGTGGCTTTTCTTTTTCTTGGAACTGATCAGCCCTGCTCTGGACTGAAGACCCAGAAAAACACTGGGCCCAGGATGTGGCGTTTCCCAGCACAAGAGGGACTGATAAGAGACAGAACCAGCCGAGATACACCCCACTAGAAGGACTTTCAGAATTTGCCATCTCTTCAGAACAACAACAGGTTCCATTTTTTAATACTATTAATTTTGTGTATGTGTGTTTGTGAATACTTTGCGTGTTGAATAAACAGGGTTTTTTCCACTTTTCTCCGAGGAAACCTTTCCCTGAACCAGCTGGGGCCAGCATTTGAATCTGCTTTCTAGAAAGACCCCATTTGGAGTTTTCCTCCCAAATTTTGCCCTAAACCAGGACACCTGGAGAGGCCACACCTGGAATGCGGTGTCCAGGTCTGGACTCCTCAGTACTAGAGAGACAAGGAGTTATTGGAGATGGTCCAGCAGAGGCCAGACAATGAGGAGGGGTCTGGAGCATCTCTATTATGAGGAGAGACTGCAGGGCATGTTCAGTCTGGAGAGGAGAAGACTGAGGGGAGATCTCATCAAAGCATATAAATATCACAAAGGCAGTGCCAAGAGGATGTGCCAGACTCTTCACAGTGGCCCAGTGACAGAACAAGGAGCAATGGTCGTAAAATAAAGCACAAGGAATTACACAGAATCACCAGGTTGGAAGAGACCTCCAAGATCATCGAGTCCAACCCATGCTCTAACACCTCAACTAGACCATGGCACCAAGTGCCACATTCAGTCTTTTTCTAAATACATCCAGGCATGGTGACTCCACCACCTCCCCAGGCAGACCATTCCAGTATTTAATTATTCTTTCTATAAAATCTTTTTCCTACTATCCAACCTATATTTCCCTTGGCACAGTTTTAGACTGTGTCCTCTGGTTCTGTCAGTCCTGCCTGGAGAGAGACCAACTCCATTTGACTACAGCCACCCTTCAGGGAGCTGAGTCTCCTTTTCTCCAGGTTAAACAACCCCAGCAACCTCAAGATGAGGAAGAAGTTTTTGGCAGAGGTGGCAGGGCACTGAGACAGGCTGCCCGGGATTGCCATGGAGTTTCCCTCTCAGGAGACATTCAAAACCCACCAGGATGCATTCCTGTGTCTCCTGCCACCTGACACAGCTTTGGGCAGGAGAGTTAGACTGGGTTTGGATTTCCAGAGATCCCTCCTCCCTAACAATTCTTTGATTCAGCGAACTTGTAAAATTTAGAAGAAACTGCTTTGTGTGTGCAAATGTCAAAGAGAAGCATAAAATGTAACATGCAAATCATCCTTTTTTTCCGCCCTCTGTGTTGCTTTTTCTTTCCCCATTCCCTTGCCTCTTCCTTTCCCCAGTTCTGTGAGTCCCTGAGGCCGATATCAGAAACACTTCAGTATTTCTCCCGTATTTCCAATCCTGGATTTTCCCGGCGCCCGGAGGAGCCGCTCGGCGGCGCCGGGCCGGCCATGGCGGGGTATGGCCGCGAGAGGTCGCCCTTGTACCAGAGCCCGAGGAGCGGGGCTGGATCGGGAAAATCCCCGCGAATTCCCTGGGAAAGGCGCTGTCCCTGCCTGTAAACACCGCTGCACAACCATCTCCTCGCTGAAAATGACGGGTTTAGAGGGGTTTCTCCATTTTGAAATCACGATGTTCCTTGGAGGGACATAATTTGCTGATTAGAGCTATGTTTGTTTAGCTGCAGTGCCTCAAGCTTCAAATTTGATTGCGTTCATTTTAATCACAAAACTGATCTTATTTTCAGTAACACAGAGTTGTGCGTTCCAAATGCATTTAAGAATTCTTATCTCAGTTACGTCACGTGCTGGAAGTGATATTACTAATTCCTAAAATCATAAAACCCCAACTTAAACAGAAGAGAAGGTGCTGGAAGAAGGAAGCATCTTTTGAATTTATTTAAATAAAAAGGCCTCAGTTTTAAGTCTTTAATCCTGCTTATGCTGCCCAAAGGGGCAGGCTCCAAAACCACACGTGGTGTCTGTGCCTCTGATGTGAAAGGTCTGTCAAATGTCACACACTGAGTGTGACACAGGTACACTTGGCTCATGTCACATTGCCCCTGCCCATGCCTACCTCTCCTTTCTCTGCCATGCTTTACCTTGTCTTCCTTCTTTCTAGAAGCAACCTACACCCAGAAAATGTCAGCTGCTCCAGCTGCCATCCCTTATTTTTCCAGCCTACAGGACAAGGGAGGAGAAAATAAACGAATTGAGGCAGTGGCACTTCACAATTTCCTGGCTCCTGTACCATCCCTTGTGCCCTGTGATCGGAGCTCCTGCTCATCCTCTGCTTGGAACTCTTTCAGAGAAGAGAAACCTGGGCTTTCTGTGCCTGCAAGGCAAGCACCAAAAAGGGTAAACTTAAAAAAGCAAGGCAGGGAGATATTTTGGTGATGGAAGAAATTGCACCTGGTGAGTCACTTTTAACAGAACTTGTCTTCCCTCTGCAGCTTGTTAGAGACAGAGATGGATTTTCAGAAACCTTCATTGTCAGCCAAGGATTAAGTGAGACCTACAAAGAAATAACTAATAATGTTACAAGCACATGTAATCATCTGTCCCAGCCTCACATGTTTAACAGTCACATCTGTGGGCCATAGGTTGAAGAACAGGGATCCAAGGACATACAATGTCAGCAGCAAAATGTTGCTTTAGTTCCACAGAGCTCCTTTCCCAGCCACTTCCAGCCTGCCACAGAGGAGTGTCCATGCTCTCCAGGACATGTGTGCCGGGATATGGTGCTGGAAGAGTAGGAGGTTCGTTACCTTGTTCCAGAAGTTACTTAGGTGCTATTTTAGGAAGAGGTCATCACTGAGCCATAAAGCACTTGGGAAATGTCCCTTTCTCCATGGCAATGGNTTGGAAGAGACCTCCAAGATCATCGAGTCCAACCCATGCTCTAACACCTCAACTAGACCATGGCACCAAGTGCCACATTCAGTCTTTTTCTAAATACATCCAGGCATGGTGACTCCACCACCTCCCCGGGCAGACCATTCCAGTATTTAATTATTCCTTCTATAAAATCTTTTTCCTGCTATGCAACTTATATTTCCCTTGGCACAGCTTTAGACTGTGTCCTCTGGTTCTGTCAGTCCTGCCTGGGGAGAGACCAACCCCATCTGACTACAGCCACCCTTCAGGGAGCTGAGTCTCCTTTTCTCCAGGTTAAACAACCCCAGCAACCTCAAGATGAGGAAGAAGTTTTTGGCAGAGGTGGCAGGGCACTGAGACAGGCTGCCCGGGATTGCCATGGAGTTTCCCTCTCAGGAGACATTCAAAACCCACCAGGATGCATTCCTGTGTCTCCTGCCACCTGACACAGCTTTGGGCAGGAGAGTTAGACTGGGTTTGGATTTCCAGAGATCCCTCCTCCCTAACAATTCTTTGATTCAGCGAACTTGTAAAATTTAGAAGAAACTGCTTTGTGTGTGCAAATGTCAAAGAGAAGCATAAAATGTAACATGCAAATCATCCTTTTTTTCCGCCCTCTGTGTTGCTTTTTCTTTCCCCATTCCCTTGCCTCTTCCTTTCCCCAGTTCTGTGAGTCCCTGAGGCCGATATCAGAAACACTTCAGTATTTCTCCCGTATTTCTAATCCTGGATTTTCCCGGTGCCCGGAGGAGCCGCTCGGCGGCGCCGGGCCGGCCATGGCGGGGCCTGGCCGCGAGAGGTCGCCCTTGTACCAGAGCCCGAGGAGCGGGGCTGGATCGGGAAAATCCCCGCGAATTCCCTGGGAAAGGCGCTGTCCCTGCCTGTAAACACCGCTGCACAACCATCTCCTCGCTGAAAATGACGGGTTTAGAGGGGTTTCTCCATTTTGAAATCACGATGTTCCTTGGAGGGACATAATTTGCTGATTAGAGCTATGTTTGTTTAGCTGCAGTGCCTCAAGCTTCAAATTTGATTGCGTTCATTTTAATCACAAAACTGATCTTATTTTCAGTAACACAGAGTTGTGCGTTCCAAATGCATTTAAGAATTCTTATCTCAGTTATGTCACGTGCTGGAAGTGATATTACTAATTCCTAAAATCATAAAACCCCAACTTACACAGAAGAGAAGGTGCTGGAAGAAGGAAGCATCTTTTGAATTTATTTAAATAAAAAGGCCTCAGTTTTAAGTCTTTAATCCTGCTTATGCTGCCCAAAGGGGCAGGCTCCAAAACCACACGTGGTGTCTGTGCCTCTGATGTGAAAGGTCTGTCAAATGTCACACACTGAGTGTGACACAGGTACACTTGGCTCATGTCACATTGCCCCTGCCCATGCCTACCTCTCCTTTCTCTGCCATGCTTTACCTTGTCTTCCTTCTTTCTAGAAGCAACCTACACCCAGAAAATGTCAGCTGCTCCAGCTGCCATCCCTTATTTTTCCAGCCTACAGGACAAGGGAGGAGAAAATAAACGAATTGAGGCAGTGGCACTTCACAATTTCCTGGCTCCTGTACCATCCCTTGTGCCCTGTGATCGGAGCTCCTGCTCATCCTCTGCTTGGAACTCTTTCAGAGAAGAGAAACCTGGGCTTTCTGTGCCTGCAAGGCAAGCACCAAAAAGGGTAAACTTAAAAAAGCAAGGCAGGGAGATATTTTGGTGATGGAAGAAATTGCACCTGGTGAGTCACTTTTAACAGAACTTGTCTTCCCTCTGCAGCTTGTTAGAGACAGAGATGGATTTTCAGAAACCTTCATTTTCAGCCAAGGATTAAGTGAGACCTACAAAGAAATAACTAATAATGTTACAAGCACATGTAATCATCTGTCCCAGCCTCACATGTTTAACAGTCACATCTGTGGGCCATAGGGTGAAGAACAGGGATCCAAGGACATACAATGTCAGCAGCAAAATGTTGCTTTAGTTCCACAGAGCTCCTTTCCCAGCCACTTCCAGCCTGCCACAGAGGAGTGTCCATGCTCTCCAGGACATGTGTGCCGGGATATGGTGCTGGAAGAGTAGGAGGTTCGTTACCTTGTTCCAGAAGTTACTTAGGTGCTATTTTAGGAAGAGGTCATCACTGAGCCATAAAGCACTTGGGAAATGTCCCTTTCTCCATGGCAATGGCAGGGAGAATGCCAGTGGAAAATTCCTGTTTATAATGAGGTTAGATATACTAGTTTTTCCATCTTTTTTAACTACCCAAGCAGTGAAAAGCAGCTGGAGTGACAGCCAAGGCTGATCCAAACACAGCTCCAGGAAACATTATTCTAGAGCAGGACCTTGATGTAAACAGGAGTTCAGGGCCTTCATGCAAATGGGAGCCACTGAAAACATCAGGCTGATCGCCTGCTGAGATGGGGTTGTTCTAAGCAGAAGAAATATTTGAAAGCTAACTCCATCTCCTGAGCACAGCCATGCCTAAATTCAAAGGTGGATTTGGGATCGTGTGACTGAGCACCCCAGCTGGCCCTGGAGCCTCAGAGCCAGCGTGGGCTGAAGGTGAAGTGACAGAGAGAGAGGGAACAGTTTGTACATCGGCCAGCATGCAGAGGTTTAATTTCTCCCCAGTAGGTAACAAGCTCTGACACCTGTGAAAGTCACCGTGCAGGGAATAACAAACATCCAAATGTGGGGCATCCAGCATCAGCAGCTGCACTCCAGGCACAAAGCTTTGATTGCAGTGACCATGGAGCGAGCCCAGCACCCCTTTAGGAGGAGAGGCTTCTCACTGAACTGTGCATTTTGACTCGGAGAGCTGATGGCTTTGCTCCCTGATTCAGCTCTGACACAGGGGAACAGAGCAGCAAGAGAAGGCAGCAAATGCAGGCAAACCCTTCTGAACTAGTTATGGATCCTAAAATGTACTGCAGAGCCTCTTCTTTGCACAAAAAGGCACGAAAAGGCTGGCTTTGCAAACAGCATGGTGGAAACCTGTAAGTAAACCAAGCACTAAATAAGTATGCATAACTGGATTCATTCGTTTTTAATGAGGTACAATAATAAAAGTAGTAATCAGAGAAAGGAAATGCTCCATTTTAAAATTATTTTCAGACTCACCACAAGTTTTATTTTCAAATATGAACTTATACATACATATATGTATAAAATGTAAGTTTGTGTATAAATATTACATAGATATAATTTTCTTTATCTACATTGCCTTTTTCATCATTAAAGAATTTGGATCATCTGCCTTACACAGAGAAGTTTTAATAACCATGTTTGTATAGGAAATACAGTGGGTTTTTTCAGCCACTCACTAGTATCACTTTGTGAAGCCTTAAGTGGCTTAAAATGCCCTTTAAACAGTTTTAATTCTGCTTCAGAGAAATCTCAACCTACAGAAAACTGTAAGGGGGAATCTTGTTCTAGAGCAGTATTGGTCTGATCCACGCAAGCATAAGCTTTTTATATCAAATCTGTAAGCAATAATTCTCACCCATATGGTTTAATGAATCAGAGCCTAATTTTCTAATATCCTATCCAAATTTATATCTTAGTACCTGAATATTTTGCCTTATCAACTAGAATGTTGCCCTGCATAATTCATGAAGCTGTGAATTATTTTTATATATCCTCTGCCTATATTTTTTTAAGAAAGCTGTTTGAAAACCAAACAAGCTGTTAGAAAAACAAAAATGCCTACCAGTGTTCTGAAATAAACTTAGACTATGATGTGAACAGTACTAAGATCAGTGAGGGATTATTCACACATGCAAGATAAATCCTAGATGTAAATATTTCCTTAATCATAGCTTACACACTCTCTGAGGGTGCAAAAACAAAGCAAAATATTTTTGTTCAAAGTCTAATAATAATAATACTTTACATTATTTTAATTTATAGCTTTAAAATACTCATAAAAGTTGCTCCTACTAAAAAAACCCAAATCAGAGTACAGTACCTTTAATATGTCTGTTAACCTCCCTCTTGGATGCTTAACAAGCAAAATAGCATAAACTGCTACAGATGGATCTTTAGCACAGTTTAGGAGAGCTCTGTGCATCCCATCAGAGTAGTACAGAGCAGTGAGATGAAGACAGACGGTGCAATAAGTGCAAAAGCTGTAAATGAATGTGAACAGAAATGGATTTTGAAATGTTCTTGGCACTTTCCCAAGAAAATATTATCACTGTATTTAAAGAGAAGCATTCCATGCATTGTTTCAGGATTACTAAAAATAAATTTTGGCCTCCTTAATTATTTTCTCTTCTGAGACCTATTTTCAGTTCAGCTGCAACATTTACATAAAAACCAAGTAAACTTCTATGGATTATTGAGCTTAAGTAGAACAAAAATTATACTTGAGCACTGTGTCTAGTTCTGGGCTCCCCAGGACAGGACGGACAAGGAGCTACTGGAGAGAGACCAGCAAAGGGTCACGATGATTTTAAAGGCCTGACCTCTCCCACAGGGAAAGGCTGAGAGATCTGGGACTGCTTGGCCTGGAGAAGACTCAGGGAGGGACCTCATCAGTGCAGAGTAACACCTGGGGGGAAAGTGCAACCTGGACAGAGCCAGGATTTTCTAAGCATTGCCTAGGGACAGCACAAGATGCAAAAGGCCCAAATGGAAACACAGATCTGTCTGAACATCAGGAAACACTTTTTCACTGTGAGGGTGTCTGAGCACTGGCACAGGTTATCCAGAGATGTTGTGGAGTCTCTGCTCAGATATTCCAAAGCCACCTGGACACAATTCTGGACAACTGGCCCTAGGTGACCTGAGAAGGGGAGGGGGGTTGGACCAGAGTGAGACTGGACCACTTCCAACCTCAGCCATTCTGCCATCCTTCATAGTGAATTGAACTTTGAAATGTGTCAGTAAAAATAAAAAATCTTGAGGAGACAGCAGTATCTTGAGTATCAACCTCATTCATTTTCAATGTTAGTTAAACCAACTGTTTCATTTTTCAGTGGACAAGAACTATACACCCAAAGTCAGGTTATTTTATGTTTTCTTAGGTTTGCAGCTGTAAGTGATAACGCATCAGCATCCCATGGAGAGCAGTCAGTATTCTGCAGATTTCTAAAAGAATCTAGACCAGGCTGATCTCAGGTGCACAAAGCTGGAGCTGGCTAAATTTGCATGATTCTGTGTTCCCTAACCTAGGCTGCTTACTTCTTAGGGAAAACTGGAAACAGCTGGGAAATAGCTGGGCTAGAAGGTTCTCAGGAAAAGTCTCATATTAAAGTTTTCATTTTTGTAAACCCAGACTGGTCTTAGTTTTTGTTCAATTGACAAAAAAAAAAAAACAACAACAAAAAAACCCCCAAATCAAACAAAAAAAACATCACCCCACCAAAACAAACAATCAAGCAAACACCAAAACACCTGGGAGAGTTTTTGCTTATGGACAACGTTGTATTTGTGTGTGCTTGTATGTGTGTACACACCTTGTAACACACACCATTATCACAAGGCACTATGAAATATGACAAACTAAGAGAACCAGACCTGCAGAAGCATGGCCAAGATGGAAATTTTAAAGAAGGTCAAACGCTGCACTAGTTTTGATGATTCAGAAGTTGGAAGTCTTCCATTTCCATTATCATGAATCTAACTTCCTTAGCATATTGTTTAAGGATAACTTGTTTCTGCAGGTGCTAGCTTTCCTCAAGGACATAAAACCATTATTATCATTATGACCATTAGTTGTATGTAAGACTCCATGACATTTTCTTCTCACACTCAGTGTCACAGCCTGAAATCCCAGCAATTTGCATCATTCCTCAGTGCCTGTGGCTGTGCCCAAAGCCCAGTCACTGTTCCCAGCACCCTTTATCATCTGCTGTGGGCCTCCTGGTGAGGTCCCTGCCCTGGCAAGTAGAAGCATGGTTTGTTAATAAAAGTCTATTATTTCCATCACAGCAATTATTGAGATCAGCTAACACCAAGGCAATAGCAAAATGTACTAGTTGACTTCAGATATTGATTTTTTGTTCCTGTACTTTGAAATGCTTCCAAATTCCGTCTGTGACAAAAATGTTACAATTAAAATCTTGGATATCACAATGACTTGTATTGTAGGAAAGATGCACCTAAGGAAATTTAGCATTTACAATATATGTTGTACTGACAGACTAATTAATGAGACAAAAAGAAGTATTTGGTTTAAATATCAACAGCAGAGTGCCCAGTGGGATTCTTTGCTTCCTTATTCTATCAGACAATGCCAGAGCCATGCAGAGAACTGCAGATGAATGACTGCTCTCCAAGAATATAACAGTACTTGTATTCAGTAGAAATCACCTTGAACATAAATAAAAAAAGGAAAAAAATGGGATAACCTGCTGGACAAAGAAACTGTTTATTGTGACAGACCTGTCTGAGAAGAGTTCAATCATCCTGTTAATCTGAACAGCCTTCAGCCAAGGGAAGGAAAATTGGGGATAACAAAGCCGAAGGAAAAAAGCTCTAGATAGGGTCAAGGTCCTGATATTTTAAAGTTGGAGTTTTACCAGTTAAGCCAAAACTCTGAATTTCAAACTTCCTGCTCTGCAGAAAGCCCTGGCATTTCTGAACAGCGGAAGAGTGATTCACTCATAACAGGTAGTTCTACATAAAGATACTGAAAAATGCAAAATTCTCTTCAGACACTCTGTAACAGCTGTTCTGTTTCTACCTAAGTTGAAATCCTCATCAAAATTATCCTACCTCTCCAAATGGAAAATGGGATATTTTGTATTAAAAATCAATTCTGTAAGCAATGAGTACATCCACCCATGCTCTCTATCTTGTTACAAAAATCTGTAAGTTGCCTCGAGACAACAAAACAAACCCCAAAAACTTCTAGTCTTGTCTCTTAAGGAAGTGACATGCATGACTGTCCAAGTACCTATTCAGCATATCCCATAATTATTCTTGTTGGCCAATTTCTACCATATTTGGTAATTAAGATAGAGTCTCAAAGAAATTCAACTTCGTTAAATTACTAAATTTTATCAATCTGAGTAGTGGACAAAAATTCAGTGTGCTCTTGAAGCAAAAGGTAATTCTGTGCAGCCTTGCCTTCTTCTGATGTGTAATTTTCATTGTGATGAGCTGAAAAGGCATGCACCAAATCTTAGGTTATGCCAGAATTGTATTGTATTGTACTTGTATTATCAACTATACACAAGTAACAGGAGGAAAGGTTGACTCAGGAAAAGAGATTCTGTTGAACAATGCTAAGAACATTTCATTTTCAAAACAGGTGTTCACTGTCAAATGATTGTTAAGGAATAAAGACCACGAAACCTTTTGTGTAACTTTGTAAGTGGAGTCCATACAGAACAGGGTAGCTCGACTTGAGAAATTAAAAAATACTTATGGTAAGAAGTCAGAATATATTGAGAAATCAAAAATTGCTGGGGCAATTTGGCTACCAAATAACAATGCTATGAAATCCTTGGGGCTGCCTCCACTGCATAAATACTTATTTTCTGATGTGGGCATGAAACAGTTCAGCCTAATTAATTCCTTATTGCCAAACACCCCAGGGCCAGCTGCTCATCAAAAGTGAACAGACTTCAGGGCTGGGCTGTAAACCCAGAGCCTCTTGGATAGGAGTGTAGATTCCTGGGACAAAGCCCATCCAGGCAGGAAAGGAGCAAACTGCAAAGCTGGCCTGCAGAAGCAAAAATCCCTGGGGAGGAAAGAGCAGCACTGGGCAGTCAAGAACCAAGGGCTGATTCTGATAGGTAAGCTGGGAACAGAGTTTGATTTTAATAGCAGGTTTGCTCTAAATAGCCTTGAAAACCCTCCAGCACAGCTCTGCTGATGTGTTCACACTATTTAGTACAATTCTGTTGCTGAAGCTCAGCCTGTGTATGGAGCCCAGTGTCTACCTTCAGCTCAGGAGAGATGTGGAATTCTGGGTGAGAACAAAACTGCAGCTGCATGGGTATCCCAAAATCCTGAAGGCATACAAAACTGGTCCATCACTAAAAAGCATAGAAGACAAATGACAGATCAATCCATAAGACATCTGTCCAGAGATGCCTCCAGTCCCTACACGACAGGTGAAGACAGACTGTTGTGTTCTCTTGGAAATATCAGGCACCTGGATTCGCTGGAGGAATCTGTAAATAAACAAGTAGAAGTGAGCATACATGGACAAGTACACCAATAGGTGCCACTTTGAGCATGGGTTGAACTGTATCCTAAACTTCCTCCCAAGCCTGTTTATTCTATGATTGGTCATTTTATCAATATGTACAACAATCAAATCTCCAGAATATGTGTTCTAGAATGGTGAATTTACTAATACAGAACAAACAGCTTCAAGGCTTCAGCTCCCTCCTCCACCCATCAAATCAGGATCATACCCCTTCCTTGTACAATCCATACTTTTTTCCTGGTCCTTGGCTTGTGGCATCAGATTTATAGAGCAAAGAGGAGGCACAGCATGCCCAAAGCAAACAAACCAAGGAGCTGCAGAAGTGAAGAGGAGTGAGAGGGGACAATTCACATTTTTTGTTAAGCTGAAGACCCACACTGGAGGCCCACTTTTGCTCTGGGACTGGAGAGGAGGGCAAATCCTAAATGATTTGGTGAGAAACACATGAACTACACCTCAGAATCAGCCTGACTTCTCCTCCAGTTGTATTAGGACTGTACTTGTGCTTGTTTGAGAGAAAAAGATACAGAGCACAGCCTGAAAGCATGAAACTTTTGTACATGAGCACAAGAGCAGTTTAAGATTTGGGAGGGTTGCAGCTACAAGAAGCTCGTGTTTTTTTCAGTGTATCTCTCCCTTTGGCTTTGGTGGTTTAATACTCATACAAAAGAAATACAGCAGACTCTGTCATCCTCATTTTTTGCTCAATTGCTGTGTGGCATTTGCCAAGCTTTCTTTATTTCAACAGAAGACTCCCCAGGGTACAGAAGGTGTTGCTTCTTGGCATGTCATTACTGACTCCCTTTTGACTCTCATGTAGAAAAATGTTGCTAGCTCAACACATTTGCTTATAAAGTCTTTATTTTTCTTAAATTCTTTGCTGGTGAAACTGGCAGAGATCTAGTTCCCTTTGCTGAGGTCCTCAAAATGAGAGACCCTTTTTAAGTTGGAAAGAAGACTGAATAGATGAAGTGAGCATCCCAAAAATGTAAAATAAATTACGTCAGAATGAAAAAAAAACCTCCCAAATTTTAACTTAAAAAAGCATTTAGGGAATACACTTTTCTAGAACCAATAGGAATTATGCTGAAAAATCTTTAGCTACACTTTCAACCCAATCAATGGGCACCAACAGTTTATGACAGAAAATAACATGTGAATGAGATGTCCTAGCCATTTGCAGGACATTTCACATTTACAATGCTCTAGACTGCCAAGATCTCTGTGGAAGAAACCACATATGGTACAATTGTGAATAAGCCAGAATACATGGCTTTAAGGATCACAGTACAAACACAGAAATAGTACGTGGGTATCTGGAATGTAAACATGGCAAAATGGCATTGAAGAGAAGTGAAGGAAGCAAAATCAGAGGGTGAAAGCAAATTCTCTGAGCAGATCATAAACCACATAAAAAAGATGGAAAGGACAAATCAGTTGAATCAAAAAGAGGGTTTGAAAGTGCAAGTGAGGAGCTGCACAGGGTTGAAGGTACTTGGCTGAAACAAGACAGCACAAAGCTGAGAGAAGCCAGCCTCAACTTCAGAAAGATCTTTCAGCATCCAAAGGACAGTGCTCAGGTGTTTGCTGCTGCTGTGCCAGCTGCTGATTGCCTGGAGCCTCCAGCAAGCTGCACCTTCCACCTCTCTTTGGGAAGGTCCTCAATTACTGAAGCTGCATGTCCAGAGAAAGTAACAGAGATTACCAGGCACCCATAAGCCACAGATCTTTGATGAGAAATTCGCTTGTGGTGCAGAAGTTCACATCATCAGGAGCAGAAATGACAACTGTGTATTTGTATCATGAAAGAGTTCCTCTGAATCTCTACTTCAAGATTTGCCTTTTTTTTTTTTTCCTTTCTTTTAGCTGGAATCTATTCACTGACCTAAATTTTCTGCTCTTCATAAGCTCTGCTTGGCTCATGCATGAAGGAAAGGTTTCCTAGATGGTCTTGTGCCACCGCTGGTCTGCTGGGGACTTGCTTAGCTTCCCATGTAAATTGGCCTCGGGCTGTCCTCGTTTGGATTTGGCATCGTCCTTCAGCTTTGGCTGCAGCAGCCCCCGAGGGGCCATTCCACAGCCAGGAAAAACTCAGCTCTCTGGCCACCCTTCCAGCCCCTGGATCTCCCCAGCAGACCATTTAACCCCTTTTCCCCGGGGATGCACAGACGGATAAGGCAAAAGTGATGCACTGGCTTCCCTGTGTGAAGGAAGAGCCCCACGGCAGGACGAGCCGGACACCAGAACCGGGTCGGTCCCTCGCGTGTCTCAGCCCGGCGGTCCGGAGATCCGGATCGGCCACAGCCATCCTGGGCGGCCTCCAAAAAGCGCTCTCCGAGCGCAGATGGGGCAGCGGCAGCGGCGGGCGAGGGGCGCTGGGCGGGCACTCAGCGCGTTGTGCCGGACCCGGACCGGCTCCGCCGGGGCTCCCGGCCAGCATCGCCCATTGTGCCCGGCCGGATCACCCATCGCCCCGGCATCACCCATCGCCCTGGCATCACCCATCACTCCTGGCTGACATCGCCCATCGCTTCAGCATCACCCATCACCCCGGCATGACCCATCGCCCCGGCATCGCCCATCGCCCCGGTATCAC
>VZTB01008507.1:79675-118497 GCA_013397245.1 Thryothorus ludovicianus | reverse complement strand
GCCGCTCCCCGCTGCGCAGAGCGGCCGCGCCGGCGGGGGATGGAGAGCCAGCGCTGCTTCGCCAATCGCTTCGATGACTACCCGGGCAGCCCCGCGGCGGCGCCGGACAGCGAGGCGGCGGTGCCGCTGGTGACGGCCACCATCGAGCGCATCCTGCGGGAGCTGCCGGCCCTGGGCGGCCCCCGCGGCTGCCCGGGCGGGCTGTACGGCGGCGTGGCCGGCGTGGCCTACATGCTGTACCACGTCGCGCAGTGCCCGCTGTTCGCGCCGTCGCGGGACTCGTACCTGCGGGCCGCCCGCCGCGTCGTGGACGCCTGCCTGCGCTACCAGGAGGGATGCGGCGAGGCCGACGCCGACACCCGCGCCGCCTTCCTGCTGGGCGGCGCCGGGGTGTACGCGGTGGCCGCGCTGGTCTACCGCGCCCTGGGGCTGCCCGAGTACGCGCGGCCGCTGGGCAAGTTCAGGGAGCTGAGCGAGGTGTGCGCCCCGCTCTCCTTCCTCGAGTGCGGCTCGGACGAGCTGTTCGTGGGCCGCGCCGGGTACCTGTGCGCCGCGCTGGTGCTGAAGCAGCGCCTGGGCATGGAGGTAAGGGCGGCCCCCCCCGAGCCGGGACGGTGCCCTCGGGGCTGGAGGGGCGTGCGGCGGCTGTGTGCAGCTTGCTCTTTCGGGAGTCAGCCTCAGAGCCCTCGGGGAGCGAGTTCCCTGCTAGCGGCTCCTCCTCAGCGCTCCTCCCGCGATGGGAAGGAGCAGCTTTGGCCGGAGGGAGCGGGAGGGGGTCCCGGCTGTGGAGCGGAGCGCTGCATCCCGGGGCACGCCGGCAGCATCAGCTGTTGGTTGCCCGGTGGTGAATTACTTGGCAGAAGCCACCCCGGGCTTTTCAAGAGTGTTTCCGTAAAATGAAGTGGGTAAGAAAAGAAATAGCGTTGAGTAAAACAGAGTGAGGAACCCTGTAATACTAAGCGGTGCTGTGCTGTAATTTATAAGCAATGGTCTTGCTGAACCCAGCATACAGACTCTCGGAAATCTGGCCGTGTATTTTGGTGCTTTTCATGAATGAGAGCAGGGATTTTTTGCTGGAAGCGTTAGATGTGGTTATGGTTTAACATAGTATTGGTTTCAGTAGTCGGGACTTTACCCCAGGACATTGTCATTGTCGGTACAGTTCAGCTGATAATTCAGAGCTTCCACTGATTATGGCATAATAATTAATGCAACTGATTGTGTTTGCTGTGGTGATTGTTACTAAGTGGTCAGTGTGGTATCTGAGCAGGCAGTTGGTAGATTTTTTTCCCCTGTCCTCTTGTCAGGTCCAATCTGTGTTTCCTCTGTTAATCACTGATTTGCAAGTTCATATGCTTCTGGCTTTCTTCCCTCCCAGGAGAGGAAGCAAGATTTATTTATAAGTAAATAAGTGATGTAAAAACTAGTGGCTCTGCCCCATCCAATACTAGTCACTGCAATTGGAGTCTGAGGAAATTCACTTAATGGAGGTCTCAGGAGGCTCGAGGGTATCCAGAGAAGCCAGGAGGAATGTTAAGTCAGTTAAATACTGTGATTGCCTTGAACTAGAATTCGTAACCACACCAAGCATTTCAAGCAGCATACCAAGCCTGCTGTTTCTTTGTACAGGATTGCCTGACAATCCTAACCGTAAACATTTTTATGTTATTTGTAAACATAACATAACCAAACTTTTCATTTGATGGCCTTTCCATGACAGGAAAGTTTTGTCACAATCCATTGTGCAGCAGTGCCTGCCTGAAGGGATGGTTTCTCATGGAGAAATAAGCCATCCCTGTTGGTGCAGTTGGCACTGGGGGAGCGTGTCCAGTGCCCATGTCAGTGCTTATGATGGTGCTGTGACATTCCAGCAGAAGGAGGTGGCACCCTGCACTCTGCTGCTCTATTTAATGCTTTTCCCATTTGCCTGACATCCCTGAGAGCAGCTGCTGAGCAGTTGGGAGAGTGGGTGCAGTCACCTCTCCCGGGCAGTGTGAGCAATGGGAGAGCTCTCCTGTTTGCTTGCTGGGTGAAAAATTGTTCTAAACGCAGCTGTAAGGAGTTAAACATCCCTACAGATAAGCACAGGTATGCACTTAGTGTGGAGTCTATTTAGCAGGTGAGTTAATTGCTATTTTGCCAATAAAACATATCCTGTCACCCCTGCTGATGTTGTCATTGATAAGCTAACGTCCTTCTATGGTATTATTTCTTCTGTCAAATACATCATAATTTTAAATGCATTGTGCAAGAAACAAAGCACACCATTAATCATTAATAAAATCTTTTTTTTTAATTTTAACAAAGATTTCAAAACTTGCAACTGAAATATTTTACCTCTTTGTGAGGACAATTATGATTTCTAGTCTATGTGTACTCAAGCTTGAGCAAAATGTGTGTCCTTTGATAAATATTCTCAGCCTAGTACAGAATTATTTTAATTAGTACATTGCCAGAGCAAACCCTGCATCTTTTTACAAATGAAGAAAGGGATGCCCAGAGAGAGTGCATGTCATTATTACCCAAGGTCAAACTGTAAGCCAGGTACATCCCAGAATAGAAGCAATATCTTGTGATTCGAACCGCTGGAAAATGCTACCTCCTGTAATTTGATTGTGCACAGCCTCACATGGCTCATTGCAGCATGTTTTCTTGTTACCCACGTTCTTTTTTCTTTTTTTTTTTTTTTTATTTTTTTGAGGACACTGTGCAAATATTTCCAGCACAAAGTGAAATCCATTCCTTACGTTGAAACGCAGCCGCTGCTGCCCGCGTGGCTTTTTCCTCTGAAGGAGTCAATTGGTGACCTATATACGAGAAGTCTCTTGTCCTTGAAAAAGGCCTTTTGAGAGAATTTTATAATTTATGTCTTGGGTTTGTTTTTTGTTTAATCCAAGCAGGGACGAAAGGAGACAGCTTTATTTCAGCACACACAAGTTTAGCTCAGTTGCTGTGCCCCAATACTTCAATTTCTTGCTAAAGAGTCCTGGTGTCTTCAAGCTCCACCTGTTCTTCATGAAGTTAATGGACAGTCCTGAAGGATCCAGTCTGTTGGATAACGCTGGCCTCATGTGAAGAAGGCATTTGCATTCAGCTGGTTTTCAGATTTTTAGGCTAATACAGCATTTTTCCCTGATTAATTAATTGGGATTTTTTGCATGAGTAAGGATTACTTCAACAGTCAAGGCTTAACAGGATTTGACTTTCATGATGCACTGTGCATTAGGAAAGATGTTTATTTTCATCCCTTCTTTAATTTCCATTATATTGCAGTCAGTGCTTCCCAGACAGAGATAGGTAAAATATTGTTTTGGCAGAAACAGGGTGTCATTTATATAAGTACATGTACTTTAGCTGTCCTTATCTGCTGTGTTTCCACCATTCAGGGGAAAAAATTGTCTTATTCTCTCATAAATACGTATTTTTCTAATTCTTGTAGTGTTGGTTTATTGTGTGTCCTTGGGGAAATCTGTCAGTCCTGCTTTTAATTGCCTTCACTCAGTCTGTGTTTGCAGCAGTAAGACACCATTGATATGGTGGTCCCATCCCTCTGTTCAGATGATATTTTATCCTCTCCTCGATTTTTCTCCGTGCTGCTTCTGTCCCATTTCGTGGTTGATGGAGCATGGTGTGCCTCGGTCGCTGCACTCCCTTCTGGCAATGTAACTGTCAGATGACGGAGGAAAAGGTACACAAGTTCAAGTGGCTCCTTGTATTACCATCTGCTAAAGATGTTGCTGCCTTTTAGCACAGCTTGGGTTATCTTTTAATAACTGGCTGTATGCATGGGCTCGGGGTTGCAGCAGCACAGTCAGCAGTGGTGCCCTGTAGGGGACAGGGCAGCGTTGTGCACAGCCTGGTGCTGAGATTTCACTGGAGACCCTGCTTCCAAAGGACTCTGGGGACCCCGTGAGAGACCCTTGCTGCCCTTGCAGGGGTGACAAGGTGAACCAGCACACTGTGGCAGCAGCGTGGCCAAACCTGTTCCCTCAGGGGCTGAGGCACTGGGGGGTCTGGAGAGCCTGTGGAGGCTCTTTCGTGCCACAGTGGTTCCTGTCTCTGTGGCAGAAGGGGCATCTCAGTCTCCTTTTCCAGCCCATGCTAGGTCATGACTCGGTGTGCATTTCCAGGGGTGTTATCCTGTCAATGTGCACAATTCTGATATTCTGTCAGGACCTGCCCAGGAAGGGCTGTGGTCTTTCTGGCAGGACCTTGTTGAGTGCAGGGCTCTACTGAAAACCATTTTTACCCTGGCTGCCATCTATCATCAGAGCCTTTTTGATCTTGGGCCTCAGGAGTCTGCAAGTCAAGCTAAAGGAGTCACCTGGTCTGTGGAAAGCAGGAATAGCACTGCTGTGGGATGTCTGGGATCTGGGTGCCAGAGCAAGGGAGATGTCAGGCATTGTTTTAAAAGGCAGTGGGACGGATGGATGTGCAGTATATGGAATCAGGTGGGTCCAACCAGTGTGTATTTTGTAATATTCTGGGAGAGAAGATTCAAATGAATGGAAACTATTTTCTTTCAGCTTCTCAGACAATTCTAGATGATGTGAATGGTTTCTTAGAACCTTCCCTCCAGGCAGTCAGTGTGTGTTTAAAGACTATTGTAGGCTACTTTGCTCCACTTTTTTCTTTTTTTCCCATCTCTTAGGGAAAAATTGGGAAGTGTGAGAGGAAGAATCTTCCTGAGTGCTGCCTCAAGGAAGCGCTACTCGAAGAGTGTGCAGAACAAGTTCATTTGAAACTCTTTAACATGGAATGTAGATGTATTTATTAATGCTGAACACAGTGTTTCTGAAACACAAATTAAAGACCTTTGAGTGAAGATCTGCAAAACACCCACAAAACTGATGCTCCTCCAAGTGCTGTAGTGCAGAATCCCTGTGTCAGGCTTTTAATCTCACCTGTGCCTGAAAGGGGAGGGCTGGCCTTTGAGGTGAGGTTTCATTCCTCCACTATGGCCATTAAAGTCCTTTCTCTCTGTGGAAGAACTTGCCAGTTTATTTGAAACGTTGTGGTGTTTTAAATGTCAGATATCGTGGTGCTAGCTGGGACTGTGCTCATTTCGGTATTTCATTTCACACTGGCCACTACGTCTTTTTTTGCCAGAGGATTAAAATGAGTTAACAGTAGAGATAAAATCTTTTGAACCTAGCCTGCCTCTTTTAAATGTACAGCCATGGTTTCCCAAATTACACACAGGGGATAAATTTTGCGTTAGTTTGCTTAATTTGATAAATTTAAACCAGCAGTTGAAAACCATGTTTTTCTAAACTAAAACAAAGGGAATTATTTGCGTCTGAATTTTTTTAAAAGGAGTCTGAAATAATTTGGATATACACTTCAGAATTTCCCTGGTTTTTTTCAGCAAGGCAATGCGAGTCCTTTTTATTTTAACAGCCTTCAGACTGGGAGATGGGGACATCTTGATAATGGCTGGATTCAGTTCAATGCAGTAGACCCTGAATATTCAGTTGTAGAGTCAAAGTAGAAAATTGGAGATTGAAAACGTTGAATTTCAAGTGCACTGTTTACCAGCCAGCAAAAAAGCACTGTAATACAGACTGGATCCTGCTGGAATTGGAGGCTTGATTGACACAAGGTTAGTGATATAAGTTATGTGTTCTGCTGCAGAAATACGGATTTCAGCCGCTTATAGCTGAAGAGGGGTATTAAAAAGACAGTTCTATGCAAAAGCAGTGCTGTATCTCTGTACCTCTTTGTGCTGTTGGAAGAACACTTGCCTTTGCAGCAGCAGCATCTTTCTGCTGAAAAAGCAGCCCAAGCAGTAATACTGATGTTACAGTAAGACATTTTAACAAAAAAGAAGGAAATACATTTATGCAGAGGCACCTCTTGTATCTGGAACAGATCTCCACTTCCCCACCCTCCTCTTGAGTCCTTTAAATTTCATATGCCAGCATTTAACCCTTAAACTTTGTCAGTTCAGTCACCTTCCTCATAATCCCCATGGAGAGCTTTGAGGTCCCCCTTTGGAGTTTGTCGGTGCTGCTTGGAAGCCGAGGTGTCCAGGGCAGCCCCTGGCCTCTGCAGGGCAGCCTCTGGCTTCAAGGGGAGAGCTGCAGAGCAAACCCAGGGGCTGGAATGAGGGCACCTTTGGGGAAAGGTGCTGGGCAGTTTCCTGGACCTGTGGCGTGTGTCTGGTGACTGAGTCTCTGGAGCCACCAGTGTTTGAAGCAGAGAAGCAGGGGGGTCTCTGGCACAGAGGTGCAGGGAGCTGCTGTTTTTCATTCATTTCTTTTCAGCATTGGTTATTTGAGGTCACTTGAGTGGCAGAGGTTCCTTAAATCTATTGCCTTGGGTTTTCAGATTTTTGTGTTGTGTTTTATGCGTACACCAAAGAACTTTATTCCAATGCTGTGTTTCTGCAGGTAGCAACATTTGACATTGGTGTTTTCCCCTCATGGTTTTTTGGCCTGGTTCTTACACAGGACCAAAAGCCACAGTTTACTGTGTTAACTCACAGGTAGCCCTGGATGACACAGCAGAAAGGAGGAGTGTGTGTATCAAACATGCCTATGTGGTGGAGAGTGTGGAGGCAGAGACAGGCAGGCATGGGGAAAAAGCACATTTGACAGAGGCTGAGCAGAGAGGGAAAGAAAGAGACAGTTTTAAAATTATTTAAAAAGTGAAATAATAAGTTGCTGGCAAAAATAGAAAAATACAAAGGTTCAGGGGTAGCAGAATTCAAGGATGAAGGGAAAGAGGCAAGAAATAATGTTCCCAGAGCAGGGGAGGTTTAAAGCTAAAATCAGGTTCTTTGTCATGGAGATCTGATGGCAAATGTACTAAATTTTGAAGAAGGTAAAAGTTCAATACAACAATAAACACAGGGAGAAGAGGATGGGCAGAGGAGTAAGCTACATTTTGTTAAGGAAAATTACTATTTTTGTCTGCTTGTTTTTTGTTTGTCACTCTTCCGTCCCCATATTCTCTTTGCATACGCTCATACATTTTCAAAAATAGCTGTCATCACATTCAGTGCTTACAAATCAGAGCACAGCCTTATGTGTTATATTCCATATTTTCTTTAAGGAATAACTGAGACAACTACTGATGTCTGGAAGCAAATACAGGTTTTTCATGAATGTTTCTGTACTTCTGACACTGACACTTTCCTGTTACCTGCATATAATACTATAAATCAGTGTGTAACCTAAACAGAAGTGCACTTAGTAAACTTTACTTTGGTGCCAGGCTAAAGAAGCAGGAATATGCAGGACTGAGCTGCTCCAGGGAGGAAGAAAACAGCACCAGACTAACAACAATTATTCTGTAAGATTGTAACATCCTCAGCACTTTACAGCACTGAAATGGAGGGAGAAAAGTAAGCTGTAAGTTCCTCTGTAGCCTTTAATACACATTGTTAGAACATTAGGTTTTTCTGTAAATATGTAGCACAGCTATGCACCACAACTGGCAGGGTGCAGTTGTAGAAAAGATCCTCTTTTGTCTCACCTTCATTAAATCAGTAGATCCTACTTTTCTCTGTTAATTCAGCTGGACAGTCTTAAAATCAGCCTACAGCCCCATGGGCAGGCTGTGTGAAGATTGCAGAGCAGGTTCTCACTCAGCCTTGCCTCCAAGCAGTGTTGAAGCTCTGTTGAGAGGATCAGGGAGCCAGTCAAAATGGGCAAGTCCCATGGTCCTGCTGTCACCCAACTTCTCTATTCTACCCCTTTTTAATAAAATCAGAATTCAATATATGCAATCAGGTCAGTATTTTTGATAAGATGATCTGTCAAAATATGTCTGTGTCTCTGTCTGTCAAGGCAGGGGGTTCTTTGACCATTGACAAGCATGAGATCAAGCACTGAGTGATGTTGTGTAACCTTCTGTCCACTCCATTACAGCAGAGCTCAGGGACAATATCCTGTCAAAAACAGTTATTTCTTATCTGTGTTGTAGGCTGATAGTGAGCTGGAGTACCAAGGCAAAATAATTAAAATAGCTGTTTCGTTTTAGGCAAACATGATCAAAAAGTGTTTTAATAGCAGTCCAAGCTGTGGCTGAGTCATTTGGTGTTTCTCAGCTCAGTGTATTTTGATGTCTGAGAGAAGAACCATAAATCTATTTTTGCAGTAGATCAGCACTCCTGAATTCTACATTTTAATGGCTTGGTATCTCTTGCTGAAGAACAGTGGATTGTGAGTGAGATGGAATGGATGTCTGATAGCATTGAATTATCTGGGAGGAAAAGAAAAAGGGGCAGATAAATACACCTTCTGTCTGTCCAAGGCATTTAGTTATTTTGTGTGGCTAATCTTTTTCTTCACAGGTTGCTTCCAATCCCTCATTGGTACAATGTTAACATGGTTGAGGATTATAAATTGGAGGTGTGCTGGTCGTATTTAGATTTCAGCATCAAGGAAATGAAGGCTGCTCTTTTAAAGTGTGGGGGGCTGGGTCTAGAAGCAGCACAGGACAAAGCAGCTCTGTGCTGGTGGGTCAGTGCAGAACTGGAAGATGGTAATTATTGCTTATTCTGTACTGGTGGCATTCTGCAGTTTGTCTGCTCAGTGCTGACAACCAAATAATATCCCCACCACAATCAGAGAGCTGTCAGGGATCTTGAGAGGTAATTTAGGCTGCCATCTAGCCCACAGGAAGGTGTACCTGTGCCTGTCATTCCTGGCAGCCCCTCCCTGACTTGCTCTTCACACCCCCGGTCAGTGGTGAGGGATCTGGAGTCTGCCCTGGATGTCTGATACTGCTTTCATAGAAAGTCCAGCCTAATGACTAATCTGAATCTTGCTGTAATTTAAACCTGATTTGCCTTGTCCTCTCCATTGAGAAACAGCAAGAAACTTTGTTCCTTTCTGCAGAAGCTCTTTATATTATAATTTTAAGACTGTCACAATATTTACCCTTATTTTTTTTCTTCTCTGAACATCCCTAATCCTTCCAGTCTCCCCTTGTGTATCATGTTTCCTACCTGTCTGGTCATTCCCATTGCATTCTGCCAGTCCTCCCTCCAGCCTTTCCTGAAGAGTGCCAGAAGTTGGACACGTGGCTGTGGCAAAGGCCTTTCTAGTTTAGCAAAGAGATAACTCTCTTTCTTCCAGGTCTTTTTTCCATTACACAGCTCAGTAAGGTGTTTGCATCTCACACCAGCGTGACACTGACTCACCTCCAGCTCATGACCTGCTCTTATCCAGCAGCCTTTTAATGGGCTCAGCTCGTGGACAGGTATTCTTTAGGAGGAGTGTCTGAACAAGTGAAGTAGTTGGGGTCATGTGGAGACAGGGAATCATTGAACACTGTGCTGCGATGAGAAGCATCTTCAACTGAAGGAGCTTTGTGTCATCAATGCCAACCAGAGAATCTCTTTTCCTTTGTTCCCTCAAAAAAACTGGGAATATGTCATTCTACGTCCTAACTTGAGGTGTGCCATTACATATCCGGGGGGGATCTGTGAAGTGATGAGAGTTGTACTTTTGTGGAAGTACACTTGGAACAATATATTTGAGAGGGCTGTGTTAAGTCAATTATTTTGTTTCGCGTTAGAAATCAAGGAGTAAGTGAAATCTGAAGTGTCTGGAGGTTAAATTTAGTCTGTTCTTGTGATTTACTTTAGTTGCTAATGTAAAGATAAAGCTCTGTGTTCTCTTCTTCCTGCCATCTGTGAGATGGCTAATGCTATACTTGCTTTAGTTTTCATAAGACTAAGCCAGTGACTAAGTAGTCAAAATTCCAGTTATAATAGCAGTGGACTGCAAGATACATGTTCCACATGGATCTGTTTAAATTTGATTAGAGCTAAGTTGGTCAAATATGAATTTGGGGGAAATTCTTAGCAGTAGAAAAGAAAAAGAAACTTGTTCCGACTCTTTAAATAAATATTGATTTGTTTGTTTTTGGTCTTGCAGAGCTGAATCAATCATGAGCTTTCTTATGCCAGGCTGCCATTTTAATTCATACATGTTTTTTATTATGCTATCAAAAATGCCTGGAAATAATGCTCATTTAACTGCTACACTTCTAGAAGACAAAACATAGACAGAGTTGTAGTGTGAATGCACTTGTCCTATTTTGATTTTATTCTCTAAGCACTGTGAGACTTATTTTGGTAAAACAAATATTTTAAAAGAAACCCCACATAGGTAAGATGAGTCAAACTTGGACATGAATCTAAGGGTCTCTAAATGAATAAAATCCACACCATCTATCTGAACAGTGGATGAGCATACTCAGATTTGGATTTGGCTCAGTTGTGGGGTCAAAGCATGGCCACAGCTGGAAGGCACCTCTGGAGATGTTCTGGTCCAGCCCCCTGCTCACAGCAGGGTCCACCAGAGCAGATTGCCCAGGGCTGTGCCCACTTGATTTTGAATATCTCTGCTCTCTGCCTTTCCTAGGCAACCTGTTCCTGTGCTTGGCTACCCTGACAGTAAAAAGGCTTTCTTTTTATATTTTAAGTAGAATTTTCTGTCAGTGGGCACTGCTAGGAAGATCCTGGCTCTGTCTCCTCTGCTCTCCCCTTATCAGATGTTTATACACATTGGTGAAGTCCTCACTGAGCCTTCTCTTCTCCAGGCTGAGTAATCCCTGATTTAGTACATGAAAAACACACAGTCAGTCCTGCTCCATTTGCCTCTTCTCCCCAAAGCAGGCTCACAATGCCATTCCACCTCCTCTGACTTCCTCTAGTACCTTGAATAGCTGAAGGATTGCAATTTTTTTTCTCTTGCAGTTGCAAGCAGGGAAGTCCAGAAGGGTCACTGAGCCTTCCTCAGCACCATGGTCTTCTTGCTAGTCTTTGCTGTACCAAGGAAGGGCAGAATCTTCTCTTAGTAGCTAAATACTGAGGATTGACAAAATCATTCCTGGTTCTGGCAGGTAATCGGAGAGGTTGGGCAAAAGTTTTGGTATTTTGGTTCTGTGATTCTGTCGGTGCCATGGCCTGGTTGAGGTGTTAGGGCTGGGCTGAACTCAATAGTGTTGAAGGTCTCTTCCAACCTAGTGATTTTGTGATTCTGTGAAAGATTTCTTTTTTCCCTGGTTTAGTGGATGCTGCAGCTCAAAGGCTTCTCAAGGGTCTCAGCCCTGCAGCTCTGAGTGTCTGTTAGTGACAATGCCTGGGTCACTGTAGGAGGTGGACCATGCCCCACCATTGAAAGAAGACAAGAAAAACCCTAAAAGTGCCCATGCCCCTGCACTGCAGGAACATTATCTCCTGACTGTGTAAATCAAACATCTCAGGCTGCTGTTTGCCAGTGGAGGGGGAGAGTTCCCTGTCCCCTGTGATGTGTGAGCAGCCAAGGATGCATCAGGGGAAAAAGACAAAACCTTTTCCTGAGAGCTGAATTACAGGCCAGGGAATGATAAAACATTCTTCTCAGTGTCTGCAGATGGCCAAGACACCCCTCAATCTCAAGGGCTACGAGGGAGGTTCTTTTCTGTTGGCATTTTTGTGGATTCTCTTTCAGTTTCTGCCTGACAGACATCAGAGAACTTCAGTGTCCTTCTGGGCCCTTGAAGTGAAGCTGCTTTATTCCAAGGGCATCAGAATATTAAGCACACAAAATAGGGTATGAAAGGCATCTCGTAAAGAGTTTTAAATACATGTATTTTGACTTAACAAGCTTGCCTTGGAAAACACACTTTGTGAATTGTAGGTCCAGAAATAGCTGTGTGGGGCCCTCCTGTCTCACTTTGCTCAATTCCTCCTGTGGGGCTGCAGAGAGCAGTCATGTAAAATGACAAATCCAGCAAAAGAGGAGATGGCACTGGGTGCTCCCAAAGCAGTGTGTCATCTGTAACATGAGGTAATAGTAATTCCTGTTAGTTAATTACATGCAAGCTAATGGCCAAGTGCTGTGAATATTTCTTTATTACTGTTGGCAGTGGTGTGATTTGTCTCATGGCTCTTATTCTTCCTCTTTGCTGTGTGAGGTTTGAACTCTTAGAGTAATCTGAACTGTGCCTTCTGACACAGCAGTCTCTTTTCCCAAAATCTGCTTGGTTAACTGAGAACTGAGAAAAAGTAGCACAAAGGGAAGATTGATGAAATTTTCCTGATTCTATTGTAGTACCAAATGGCAATCTTTCAACTAGGAGAAAAGCACAGATAGTAATCCCATTACTTACCAAGTAAGCTATGTTTTAAAGAGCCCAGTATTCCACACTTCCTCAGATAAATCCCTTGACTCTTACTCTGCCCTTGAAATGTGGCAGTGGTGAATTATAAGTGACTGTCTGTATTTGAAATACGACTTGGATTGTATTTGGAGTTGTGGGCATATTTCCAGGCAATGCTAATGGCACTGTATGCCACTGGAAACTCTTTTGTTACTGTCTTTTGCTTCAGAGCCATCTTGTCAATGTGCCCTGGAGTATCTGGGAGCCACATACAGAACATCAGGATTTTTACTACATCAGGCTGCTACCACAGTCTAAGGATAGAGTAAAATTCAGATGACTCAGAGGACTTGATCACCTTCATCTGGTTTTCCTGCATTATGTTGTCAGCATCTTCCTGTAGCTTAAATTGATATTTCTATTCAGTGGCTTATTGGCATGGCACAAATTGCAGATCATCACACAAAGTAAAAGTGGCATGATGCCAGCATGGAGTTCTCTAGAATTTCCTCTGCTTGAAGGCAGTGCTGGTGCTGCTTTAAAGTGACTAATTTATGCCTTAGTTAGCCTGTGAATGATGCTGTGGTGTCGTTCGCCTCATTTAACTAATTTCACAGGTAACCACATTGTTCCTCAGCAGCAAATATTTGGACATACTTCCAGGTGTCAAACATCTCATAAAATCTGCATAGTAGAACTGTGTATATAGAGCAGCATGACATAGAATAAAGAAGTCTTTTGAGACAAACAAGATCACTTACTGTAAACAACAGAATCATAAAATTAGTGGCTGATGAAAGTAGACAATACCTTGTTTACATTTGAATAGGTCTTTTGATGCAGTGTCAAAGATAATCTTTGAAAACTTAATTCATGCTGGCTTGGATGGGGACATTGTGGATTTGGAATTGGCTGAAAGACCACAAGCACAGCTAATCATAAGCACTAATAAGGGACTGATGTAGCAACCATCCTTATTTATTATCTTCATTAACGATCCAGAAGAGGCAGATATCTGGATAAGAATTGCTTTGGCATTTAAACTGAAGCAAGTGGCAGACATTATGCACAGGCAGAGGGTGAATATGAAAACAGCTGAAGAGATTGAAAAATGAGCTAAAACAAGGTTTATTTTTAATTTTTAGTGTAAGCACATGTATCTGTGAGGAAATATCTATAATATTTACCCTGTGCTAGGAAGAAACTGAGATTCAAGTAAGCTGGACATGACAGGGCCTGAGTCCATCAGAGTTCAATGCTTACTTTAATGTAAATTCTCCTTACTTCCTTTGCGTTTATTCTCCATGGGAGTGAACAGCTAATATTAATGAAAAGCCATAACCGGTTCTCATTATCACAACCTGGTCTCCACCAGGTCAGTGCCATTTTGGACTCCCTACACAGCTGTACATCCAGCAGAGATATTATGTTTTCACTCTCTGTGATTCCTCAGACCTTTCCATTGCCTAAAACTCATTCAGGATGCCAAAACATCAAAATTTTTGTAGTCAGAACTTTCCCAGGCTGGTAAATAAGGTTGAGTATGCTTAAATGTCCAAGGCACCTGATTTATGCCCTGGAAATCTTCTGGGCATCTTTTGATAGGCATACAAATCCTGGGAGTGCTGTGATGAGGGTCACATAAGCCATGCCAAAATTCATGAGCCAACAGCTGCATCACTCACCATCTCTGGAGCTCTGGTACAGATTTGTAGTGCTCTCTTCTCTCCGTGGTATTTATGCTACTGCTTCCAGTCTTCCCACAGGTAGTGGCAGTTTGCACTTATCTCACCTGCCATAACTCATCTCTGCATCCTCAAAGCAGGCTGTAAAGCTGCAGCTGGGGAGCACATCCCACCTAGCTCAACCCTCCCAGTTTGCTGCGGGTGCTCCTCTCACAGAGCCCCAAGGGTCTGTCCTGCTGCCGAGTAAAAGCAAATTTGGCATTGCATCTTTTCCCATCACCAGGGCAGAATGTGTTCCTCCCTTGTCACCCTTATGGGTTTTAAGACCAAATAGGCTCTGAGCAAATTACAGTACAAGTAGGGGGTCTTGCTTTTTATATGCAATAACCTTGAGATTTCGCCGCAGACCTGGCAATTCAAATTCACCTCCCTTCATTTTCTGACACAGTGCAGTGATTTAAGCTGATGCCTCTAAGTGCAGAGTGCTGATGGCTGGAGCATCTTATTGCACCTCTGATTGAAATTACTCCCGTTTAATACTTGTACATTCTTCAGAGCACAGCCTGGAGGGAAGTGCCCCAAGCTCTGTCACCTGAAGCGACAGCATGGGAAGAATCTGTTGCAGCATGGCAGAGGCACAGTAACTGCACAACAGGTTTAAATAGCAGTTTTCAAACTGTTTCACACGCAGCACAGCATGGACAGTTGGATGCTTCCACTTGATTGCAGTGAGGAGCACTACAGTGTATAAACAAATCTTTCTCCTTCAAGGATTGTTTCCTGTGCTCCATCTGGTTTAATGTCTTGTACCAGTGCTGGATGACTCAGCTACACGAATGTCTGTGGAAAGTGATTCTGAAATGTGTTGTCTGTAACATGCCCAACCTGCTTTTTTAAGGACTGGTTTTATGCTCTGAAACACAAGGGTTTGTTTTTATTCCAGAATTGATGAGCTAAGTTCTGGGAGTTGATTCTATGACTTGGCTTTGCAACATCTGGCAGTGTTGTGACCCATCCCTGAAGGCAGGAGTAACCCAGGTTCTTGTCAATAGATCCCTTGGGGCAGATAAGAGTGAAACAACATGGAATGATTGGTGTTTGTAAATATATATACATAGGGTTTATTTTGGAGCAGTTTGGTTGCAAAGGAGAGAAGGTATGTGGCCATAAAATAATAATTTTGGTTATTATTATCTATAGTAATATAGCAATATAAAAACATGAAAATAACACTTAAGTAAACTTTGAAGGAAAAGAAAAAAAGCATAAGAGTAGAAAGATATCCCACCAATGGATCCTGCAATGAGACTTGATTGTTGCAATTTTAATGTCCATTGGAAGTGATGGTCGCAGTCTTGATGCATCAGGGGTGGGGGAAGCCCCAAAACACAAAGCTCAATGGTTAATGTATGCTTAGGCTTGGTGAGAATGCCCAGTACCTTTCCCAGTGGGGAAACTTTCAGCCCTTTGGTGGAAAGCCCAGAAATGAGTCTGAGGGTGCTTTGGGGGTCTGTGATGGTTTATGACCCCTTCTTGCCTCTGACATCAACCAGCTTGAGCCAGTTATGCCCCATCAGAGGGGATGAACACCCTCAGGACCTTCCCCTGGGGTAGCAGAGGGAGTTTTTACAATGGAGGGAGAACAACTGTGATGATAAAATGCACCATCCCACCTTGCAGGATCTGCCTCTTAGCTGGCTCAAAGCCTGGCTTGTAGCCCTCAGTGCTGGCTGCTCACACCCTTGGTATTATGGGGACCAGAGGCTTCCCCACCACACCCCCAAAAATTCACTCCCTGCCCCTCAGGGGGTGCAAGCCAGGCCCCAGCAAAGCACAAATGGGAAATCGTTTGAATCATTAACCATTAACATTCCAGTCTCTCGCAGTCAGGAATAAATGTTCTTACACTGGAGTTTTGGATGTGTTGAAAGGTGATAAATTATTTATTTATAAAACATGGGCTCTGAAGGATTCAAATTTAATTCAGTTGGAGCAGTGGAGCACTTCTGGCAGTTTAGCCAAAGATCTTTCTAAAAATTCTCAATTATAGAAAAGTCCAGTTGGTTTGTTTAAATTGCATAGTGTGAGTGGACTCAGCTAAATTTTGCAGAAATAATTTCCCTAGCTTACCTGAGTCTTGGGGGAGCAGAGAGATATTTTGCTTTTAAACTTGCAGCTTTTCATAAACTATCATTTTGTTCATACACTGCAAGATAAAATATTTTTTTGTGTTCTTTAACACATTATCTCCTTTAACACATTATCTCCTGTCCAGAATACAGACGTAAGCTTCTCTTAGAAGAATTTTTTAATTACCTCTAAAGTACTTGTTTCTGCTTGACTTCTTGTTTTGTTTATTTTGTTTATTTGGATAATGGGAGACCAGACCTAGAGAATTATCCGAAGAAAGAACAAAGCAATCACTGCTAAAGTAGCTGTTAAATAATCATTTCAGTGTCACTCGAATGCATCCTGACGCTTTCTGTTTGCTCTCTGCAGTGCTGCAATGCACTGAGCAGAGACAGACCTGTTCTCATCACTGAGCAAATTGTCACACACGGTTTAGGTCCTTCTCCTCCGTGAGTGTCAGATTTCCAGGGGCTCCTCTGAGCTCCTCACAGCCACTGTCGGGGCATTCCGTGCACCCCTAGCATGTTGTGATGGAAACCCGAGCTTTATTTATTTTAAATGTGGGGAAAACACCCATTGCATTGAAGGCTTTGTACTTGGGGTCCTCTGGTGCTGGCAGCGAGTCTGTTCTCTTTCTGAACTTTAATTTGAAACAAAGGAAGGAATGAGTTCATTCCTGCAAGTTTTAACAGGCACACGCTATACAGTCTTTTATGGATAATTTTGCAAATGCTACTTTCTGCCACCTCTCCTCCTCCTCCATCAATTTTTTTTTGGTTCCAACACTTCTGCCACGAGGCTTTGAGGAGATGTGTCTGTTTTCTTACTTAGTTTGGTAAGCCTGTGAATGACACATGTTCACTTGTAGAGAGGGATCTGAAGGATCACAAAACAAGCCTGCAGGCACTGGAGGAAAACTGGGAATTCTTGCATGAGGAAGATGAAAGGACTGGATGACAGTGACAGATAAGGAATGCAGTATTTCTAATGTAAAAAGGGGGAAAATATAAGACTGCCTAATAATGTATAGAATGAAGTGCCTGTTTTCTGAGTTTCAAACGTCCCTGGCATATTTTGTGAGTAGCAGCCATGTAAACAATGCTCAACAAAACACTGAGGAAGCCAAAAAAAGAAGAAAGAAGTTATGACACCCAGCAACACACTTCATATGTAAAATTAAATGAATCTACAATTGCTTACATTGTAATATTTGATTAGTTGAAAAATGGTAAAATGTGACTGACAGGAGTAGTCCAGGCCAAATCTTGTAGTTCTGACAGAAAAAAAAATCCCCATGGAAAACTGTAAATGTCTGACAGTCTCAGCTGCATCTGTGAACCATGACTAGGGTATTAGTTTGAAAGGCAAGTGAATTCCTCTTAAACTGACTATCAAGAAAGATGAGAGATAATTTGATCCAATACAATTTGCTGGTGTGTATATAAACTGCAATCCTTTATTTTAGTTTTTCAAACTTCTTCATTTCATTTTAATTCTTCTAGCAATGTATTTGCAGTAGCAAAGAAGATCTACAGCACGAGTGCAAAACTCTGCCTCCACAAAAAATACAGACCATTATTTGGAATTCTGGCTTCAGGGGAGAGGTGCCTCATTCCTCAACTGAAATTTTTAGTCTTTTATTTAGATGCAGAAGATGTTGTGTTGCCTGGCTCATCACAGGAGACAGTCTTCTTGAGAATATTTGTTGACAGTTCTTTGAGAGTCTGAGGGAGAACTACTGCTTATAAATGCATATTTTTTCAGTGGGCATAAAAAGTATGCATAGCCTTGGAAAAAATTATTAAAAAAACCCAAATATTTTTTATTGCTTCTAAGTCATGCACTCCACATTGGTTTAGAGCAACGAATGACAGTGCATGTACCAGTCAGTTCTCTCCAAACTGACTGAAATGGGAGTAGGATCAGTGTTTGAAGAATTGGATATTTGCTCAGCTGTGTCTGTTGGTTGCCTCTACTCAGCTTCTGCAAGTGAGGTCAGCATTTTACTCTGTCGAGTAATTCATGTTCCTGAAGTCTCAGTCTTTAAGGGCGAACTTGGACAAAATTATCAGTCCTAATAAACCGTGAACCAGCCCCATGGTGTTACTAGCAAGACAAATAAACCCTAACAAACTTGTAACATTTTCAGCATTTCTCACATGATACTTGCCAGGAGTAACAGTCTCCCCCCTCAAGACCCATTCAGGTTAATGAGGACTTTGATATTAAAAGCCATAAGAATGATCTAACAGTTGAAATGACTTTGACAAATTGAAAATATGAAGTGCTGGATGAGGCTGAGAAGGCTCTTTTCCATTACTGTGAGTGATTAAGATATGGTGTTACTTAAGATGAATTGAATAATGAGCGTCCTTAGAGATGTCCTCAAGGAACTAGCAATCAATCTTTCTTGTCCTCATCCTGTACTTTTAATTTGTTGTATTACATAGTTGCTTTCTCTATTACATAGTTGTTTTAAGTATAATCTCTTAGTTTTATTTGGTGGTTTTTTGAGATCTCACATCTCTAACCAATGAAGTAAAAGAATGAAGAAACAGAAGTGTCCAGTTCTTTCTGGAGGCCTTCAAGTAATTTTCAAATATGGCTCATCAGCTTTCTTTGGTCTCTAGGTACAGCTGTCATTTTCATTTGTAGAACTCTAAGCCTAGGTCAGTTTCCCTTTGGCTAATGTGAGCCCTTTCTGGCTGACTCCAAATCAAGTTCTGCCCCTCTCATGCTGACCTGCATGTGTGCAAACACTAATAAATTCCTTTTCTCAAGAAGCAGCCTGCCTAAGTTCCTAGTAGCAAATGGTGGTGCCCAAATGAACTGGAATTGCATAATTTTTAAATTCAGACTAAAGTCACGGGTTAATGCAGTGTTTGGGGAGGGTCTTTCATTCCTGTTTACAAAAGTTTTGTCTCTTGCAAGGACTATTTCAAGAATCCTGTTTCCTGCTGCCCTGAAGCTGGAAGAATGGCTTTATACTGCATATATCTCTGCATAGATTGCATTTATGTACCAGTCCAAGCACCAGGACAGCTTTGCTTCCACAAGAAATGTCTGTGGAACAGCTGAAGGCATGGAATCACTTCCAGACAACCTGCTGTGAGGGGGCAGTGAGCTGCTCCAATATACACAGGCAGAGCAGATGTTCTTTGCTTGGTGGTGTTAAAATGGGATGGGATCCTGGGGCAGCACAGCCACAGCACACTGGGCTGCCTGTTACCCCTCCACGAGTGCAAGGTGCCCAGCCTGGAAGGTGTTGGTCAGCATAATGCAGCACTGTCAGGGACACCTGTCTGGAGCGCAGGAGGATCAATCTCCCATCAGGAATTGACAGCTCTGTGCTGTGTTTTTGGCAGGAGCTAATCGCAGAGCTCATGCACTGATTTACTTTCTGACTGAGACTAAAGAGAGTCAAAGGATTTCCCACTGATGAATTTATACATGAATAATCTTTCTACCTGTGAGGGGAGAATGGGAAGGAAAGCAGTATCCATGCAGCAGTAATCTTCTGCTTATAAACTGCTCCTGTGTATGGTGAAAGAGTAGTTGGTACACAGGAGCTCCAAACAAGGATCTGGATTGCAGAAAGGTGATCTCTGTATATCCATTTTTGCCAGTTCCCAGGGTCTGTGTCCCCATAATTCCTCAGTCATGCATTGTGTGGCTAGTCAATAATAACAATGAAAAAGGAAAATTAAAATAATTTTACGTGTACATGTGTGTTGAAAAATGTTGGGGTAGAATTCTGCAATGTAAGAAAAAGCCTCTCCAAGCAGTGCTGGGTTTGTTTCTCACTTAATTTGCAAATCTTTTTAATGTTTTTAAACACGCTTTTCAATTCACACTCTTGAATTTGGGTGCAATTCTAGGGAGAGATGCTTGAAATTAAATTGTTGGCTCTCTGTGCTCTGTGGTAACTCTAACCCTCGACTAGGCAGCAGAGAACATGCAGCTGGGGTGCAGACAGCTGCTGTTCAAAATGCAGGAGTGCATCCCGGGATACCTCACTCCTTGTCCTCCTGAGGAGGGCTCTGCTGGCTTTGCTCCTGACCAGGAGCTCAGTGGGCAGACTGATACCTCCTCAATCATGGTCATATCTGAACTTCTCTCATCTGAGACCTGTTCCTTGGCATCCTCCCTGCTTTCCTTTCTCCAGCAGCAGAGAGCAGGGGGCTGGTACTTCCCTACTTTTTTCAAGTAATGATAGTGATGGAGACCTGTTTTTTCCTTCCCAAAACCTGGGAGAGCCACTATATTACAGCTGGATAGGTGTATCCAGCCACAGCCCGGTGCAGCAGAGTAAGAGGTGTTGGGAGGCTGAGTGTAACTAGGAGAAACTCATGATTCCCTCTCTCATTGACCCAGGATAGGAGGAGCTTGAAGAAAGGTACAGCAGCAACAAAAGGTAGTCAGGTCTCCTTGTGCTTCCTCCCCCTCCACACACGCCCTCTCCCTTCCCATTGTTTCTGCTGGGCATTGTGATTTGTCCTGAGATGAGAACACCTAGGGAGAAATGTCCTAAGAAAAGAATATCATGCACAAATTGCAGGAGGAACTGTGTGATTGCATAATCACAGAATCCCAGAAACAATTAGGTTGGAAAAGATCTCTGGGATGATTGAATCCAAGCTGTGACTGAACACCACTATGTCAGATAGACCATGGCACTGCATCCAGTCTTTCCTTAAACACCTCCAGGGACAGTGACTCCCTGGGCAGTCCATTCCAGTGTCTGATCATCCTTTCTGTGAGGAAATTCTTCCTAATGTCCAAGCTGAACCTCCCCTGGCACAGCCTCAGACACTGTCTTCTTGTCCTGTCACTGGTTATCTGGGAGAAGAGGCCAATGTCCACCTGGCTGCACCCTCCTCCCAGGGAGCTGAGTGCATTCCAGGGATGGGGGAAGCTGTCATTATTGCCACTGACTGGTACACATCAGCCTGCAAAAGGATGGAAAATGGTGCTGGAGATTAGCCCAGCTGGGCACTCCTCCAGCTCCTGGTGTTCTTGGGTCAAATCAAAATGCCCACCAGTGACAATCACAAGGGAAAGAATTGTGTGTGGACAGTGCACATGAAGACCCTGAGTGTTGTCACCCACCAAAAGGGACAGTTGTTTTCTTTGAAACTCTCAGTTTTTAAGTGGAGACATAAGGAATTGAGATGCTCATTGCATTTGACCAACTGTGTAGCAGCACCAGCTGCTCTAAGCCAGCCACCTGTCTCAGTGACCTGTGCTCCATCCTTTTCTGCAACACTTCATGTTCCCCTTCTGAAGGACGGGTTTAACAGCAGAATTTGATGGGTTTAGTGCCTCACAGTCCTGGCAGGTAGGACCTGAAGAAGTTTTGTGCTCTGTTAATGTAACAAAACTTCCATATTGTCTTATTTACTTTACCAGTAATCTGATTCATCAGGAGTAAAGGCAGCCTTCAGTTTCTGACTGGAGTCATGATTAGTGACCCACAAAACAGGACAGGACTGGCTTTGCTCTTTCTGTGGTGCTGAGATAAAAAGTAAGCTTCAACCCCCCCCTCAAATTTAAAACAGGTTAAAAACGAGTATGCCAATGGGATCTATAAGGAAATCTGACTTACTCAAGATTGCAGTCAAGTATCATTTTCCAGTGAACTGGCAGAATCATAGCACTAGTTGTTCTGAGTCTGACCACACTGTCACGTGGTTGTGTTAGTATGAGAAATTCAGGGAAGTACACTCTCAAGACAATACATGGTGCTGTCACAGCATCAAACAGACTGTTTGGAAGAGTACTTCTGGAACTGATCCCATTTATTGGCCAAAGTTTTCAAGAGCTTGAAACCATATATTCTTTATCTTTAAAAGAAGGGTGTACTTGACAGTGCTCATGAGGGAAGCAGACTCATGAGCTTCTGTGTCTGTGTGCTTGGAGCTGGGCTTCCCACTGTGCCACAGGAGAGGTACATCAGTCAAACTGCAATAACTCTAAGGGGAGGCACACCCCTCTTATTGTACCTGCTGCTCCTCCATGGCTTCAGGTGTTATCATCATCTGAAAGGGAAAATCCTGGCTGTGACATTGAATGGTCCTGAACAATGCCACTCCCTGTCTTTGGCAGGAAAAGATGAAGTTTAAGGAATGAACTTGACTACCTTGTGCTGCAGAAGTGTCATGAAATTACCAAGCTGACTCCAGTGTCTGCTGTCCTGCTGAACACAGATATTTGTATCCTTTTTTTGCCGTATTTTGAGTTATTATAACCAATTCACAAGCTCCCTCTGCTGGGCTACCAGCACAGCAGAGCAATGGCAAAGCTCCTCACATGTTTTTTGCAGATTGACCCATTTTCTTCAGCTTATTTTGACACTTTGTACAACATCAGAAGTGTGTGATCAAATTCATGTAAATTGCTTTTTAGAAGTGTAACAGAGAGATTTGATGTGTTCGGTGCATAATAAAATGTTTTTATGTGCATAGAAGGTTTTTTCACCATAGTGTAACTGTAGCTGTTAGCTCCTGAAAGTGCTCATCTATCAAACGATAATGATACTTGGCTTCAGTAACGCCTTCTGTCACAGGAAAGAGCTCTAAGGAAATAAATACAGACCTGTTAAAAGAATTAAAAGCTTACAGTCATCAAATACACTCCCATATAGTATGCAGTTTGATGTAGCAGTGGTTTTCAAAATGAGCCAAGAGGTTTGTACAAGCATTCAGAGGAATGAAAAAGTGCTGAAAACATTAATCAGTAGAGCTCATCATGCTGCTTTCTGCCTAATCCTCAAGGTCAAGATTTCTGTCTACAGTTTTCAAAATACCTACATGGGGCATAGCACTGTCATAACCAATAATTGCAAAATCTCTTTCAGTAGATTGAAAAGAATTGTGAAATTATTAACTTCCAACTAAACAATCTCAGGGTGAGAGATTGCTAACAAAAAACAGAATTATACTCCGTGATTGCTGTAGACATAGCACTTCCTGGCTGGCTTTTAAGAGGGATTTACTGAAAAAAAGGACCTGCCTTAAATAATTCACAAAATTGTGGAGTGCCTTTATGAGAAAAGACATATTGTCTGCAGTGGCACCAGAGAAAAATGGAGAGACTTTATGAAAAATCACAGTGGCCTTTTTACCGCAAGTCAGGCTCCTAGGCACAGACAGTGGTACAAATAGGAGATATTAGAGTGCTGCCTATGTGTTGTGCTTAAAATAACAGGGATATGGGAATGTAGCTGCCACCAGCGTGAGTGGAGCAGTTATTTGGCAGCACTCAGCAGGGACAAGGATGCAGAATAGAGAATAAAGAAAATAAAGAGCTCCAGTGACCAATTGATACAGAAATTGCAGGGAGAATGTGGAATTCATGTTTTCCAGACTTACCTAGTGAGGAGACTAAAGTGAAATCACCTCTTTTGACTAAAGTGGGCAGACCTCCTCTACTTAACCAGAAAAAAGAACTTGCATGATGTGTGTGTTTGTTAAATAGCTGAAAGCTTGAGAGGGGCTTTTTACACAGGCATGAAGTGACAGGACAAGGGAGAATAGCTTTAAACTGAAAGAAGGCAAGTTTGGTCTAAATATTAGGAAGAAATTGCTTGCTGTGAGGGTGGTGAGACACTGGAACAAGTTGTTGTGGAGAAGTTGTTCAAAGCCAGGGTGGACAGGCTTTGAGCAGCCTGGTCTGATAGAAGGGGTCCCTGCCCATGGTGGGGGACTTGGAACTAAATGGTCTTTAAGGTGCCTTTCAACCCAAAGCATTCTGCAATTCTATGGTAGAACAGGTTGTGATATCTTTAAGAATACAGAAAGGAATTAGGAGACATTTTAAAGCACTAACAATGTCTCAGTGTCATTAGTCTTCCATTCAAGCACTGACATGATAAAGAGTAACTACCTATGCTCATATTAAGGACATTCAAGAATTTTCTCAAAATATGTATCTTATCTCAAGCAGGAATTTTTTTTCTAGCTAGCATATTCTCATATTGGCTTTATTCTGCATCAAAGCTCTAGAGGACATGATATCAATATACAATTTATCCTTTCAAAGCCTTGAGGGTGATCAGTCTGTTTCTTTTCTATCCCTAATTAAACATTACTTCAGTAATTCCCAGGGGCAAGGAGGCATTGCAAGTGCACTGAAATGAAAATGAAGTTTGTAGGACCACAGTTGCACTGTCTGTGGTTATGATTTATGTCTTTTATAATTGTTGTTTTGGTCATAAGATATAGCTGTTTTATTAAAGATACTGTGACGGAGCATACAGACACAAGCCACAGGGGGAGTTTTTTTGGTAAGGTGACAGAAATCTAAGGAGGTTTTAATGCAAAATCAGTTGAAGCAAAATGTGTCAAAGCAATGGAGATCTTAAATGTGATTGCTGGTTATTCAGCCTTTGGCAGGCCACTGATAGTGATGGTGAGAGTTTCTGTTCCAGTCAGCCATTTCCCAGAATAAGGAGCAAATGCAAATCCTTCACATTTAAGTGTTTTGGGAAACAGGCACCAACCCTACAATGACTGTGGATTGAGTGACTACATAAATCTTTATGTAGTCAACATAAAGATGTATTTATTTATTTAGCTGCCAGTTAGGGCACATCTCCCTGGTGTACAGCCCACAGGTCAGTCTGAGAGGCCAGAAATAAAGCTGTTTTCAAGATACACAGCTCAGTTTCTTTCCCATTTTCTTTGAGCATGTGGAATTGGATCAGGAGTGTTGATTTCTACCATTCATTCATGATTTTAAATACCATTTTTTATCTATCTTTGCATGTGGGCTGCTTTTGCATTTTGAAAACGAGGTGATATTCGTTAGCATATTTCATTACGCCAGCCAAAAAGGTATACTATGTATAGATTTGGATATTTGTAATGCTCAGGGGTTTTGACTTTTTGCACTTACTTTATATTAAAAAACAGTGAACAGTACATGTGGCAGAACACAGAGTGTTCAGAAAGATTTTCCAGTCCTGTTGGAACTGAATCTTTCTGAGCACTCTGTGTTCTGCCACAAGTGCTTTCTTATCTAGCTGATACTTCTTAATGCAGCAGCGTGGAAAGCTGGATTTGGATAAAAGTTTACACCCATTTAAAATACACAATCAGCATTCTAGAACAGCCATTAGTTCAATTGAAAAATTAAATGTGCTGAAAATAAAAATAAGCTTAGCAAAACATGATTTGTAATATTAAGTGAAGGAATCATTACGTACAGAAAATGAACTGATTAAGATTTTTCTAACCCACATGCCTTTGCCTTTCAGAATTACAATTAGTAGAACTTATCCTTCACATTTATTTTTAAAGGATGACCTTATTAATGCTTTTACAAGGTATGGAATTTGGAGGAGTAGGCCCCAAATTTCAAGACAGTAAAATGAGAACTCTGGAGAGAATTCAGTGTTTCTCACCGTGTCTTTGCTCTCTTCATTTGCTTAAGATTCAAACCATCTCTTTAAATTCTGTGAAGCTAAAACAATTAATTTAAAAAATGACTGGAAATGAGTGAAGTCTCCAGATGTCAATGGCTTATTTAATTCTACTGCAGTAACATTAAGGAACACGAATCAAAATGACAACTAAGTTGTTCTCCAGGTTGTACAAATACCAGAGTCATTTGGAGCAGCAGTAATAAAATCCCATGTTAACATGGAGCAAGGTGGGACACACTAACAAGATCTTTCAGCCATTGGTTTTCAGTCAAGTTTTAAGTGACATTAATTATCTGTAGCATCTCTTGCAGTCCAAATGTGAAAAAAGAGTTTATAACAGATGTTGTCTCCATATTAAAGCTATCAGTATTTTGTAAACTTGAAGAAGTAATTGTAAATCCTATGATAATACAAATTACAGCAAACCCAAATGTATTCAGAAACATTTCAAAGATATTCTGATATTCCAGTTAATTTTAGGATTGCTGTTTATCTTGTCAAGACTATTTGTACAGCCTTTTCCTTTGTTTTATTCTGTGTGATTTTTCCTTTTTGCTTTCTCAGTTCTCTTATCAGAAGTTGAAATATATTTCTTCAAAGTACTGCTGCAATAGGGGCTTTCCCCTAAAGCTAAATCAGTACTAAGTTTGAATTTTTAATTTGCCTAGGTATTGGACACTTATGTTCAGGTGTGGCTGACACAGGGAATTGTTGGTGATTGCAGTGAATTGCATGAAATTAGAGTTGTAGTTAAAACCTGTAAAACTGATTTCTCACTGAATGCTTTAGCTCATTAACATGGAAATGTTCATGTCTGGTCAAATATGTGATTTGTCAGTCTCACTTCTGACACCTCTAAGAGTAAGGCATTAGTCCTTTTTAGGGGACTGCATTAACCTCTTTGTGATGTTAAAGTTCCACAGGCATAGCTAGCCTATCTTAATAAAAACCTGTCTTGCACTTCATTTTTCTTAGCATTTTCTTGTATTAAAAGAGGCTGATTCTTCTCCTAAGAGGTTTCTGAATGCTCATACTTAGTAGTGATTTTCAGAAATTTAGTAACAGTTTAGTAACTCTTCCTTGTTCCCTTTTTTTAAAAATCTTGTTTGTAGAAAAATCTGTCTAGGTCTGTGTGTCCCAATAAAGCCTGTAGCATTTACTTCTTTAATCTTTTCCTTTGTCTTCTCCTAATGCCTCTTCCCCCAGTCTGGAAGCTGCTGTTCTGCAGCTTGCCTGCTGCTTGTTGTCAGCTTCCATCAGACTGAAGGATCTCTGGGAAGGAAAGACTCTTAGAGGGCCTCTTTTCACCTCATCTGTGCAGCTAAAGATTTGACATTCACTTCCTGAGACAGGATGAAACTCTGGTTTTGAGAAACATTATGTAAATCAACTGTGTTATGTAAGGAACTCCTAATAATGATGTACATTACAGCATATTTATAAGATTAAAGGCAGTACTGCATCCTGTGCTCTGGCAAAAGAGCAGAGTTCTGAAAAATATCTTAAAAAATGAAATAATTGTAATAGACTTGATGTTTGTTTGATGTTTTTGTTTAGGTGCTGACTGCAGCACAAATTAAATCAATTTGCCTGGCCATACTAGAATCAGGAAAACAGTATGCAGTGAAGAAGAGGAAACCAGTCCCACTGATGTATTCCTACTATGGAACAGAGTATCTTGGTGAGTAAAACACACCAACACCTCTGAGAGGGTGCTGTGTGGAGATACTGAGCTAGGAGGCACTTCAGAAATAAAATACATAAAATCTACAGAGTAGGATTTCTCCTGAACCATTTGGGACCATCCAACCTCCTAAAACTGTGAAGTGGGACTGAGGAGCTGGAGGGGAGGGCTGGTGCTGCCGAGCCCTGGGAGTGCCAGAGGTGCCTGTGCTGCAGCAGGGCAGCAGCTCCATTCCCTCTTCGTCCTGCCCTGGTAAATGTAGAGGCAGTGAGGGGTGTGGTGTCTGTGCCTGTGTGGAGCAGGTTCCTCAGGGCACTGCCAGGGATGTTCCTGTGAGCTGCTGCTGCCATGCCAGGACTGGCAGAGCAGTTCTGGCTGTAGCAGAGTGACTCGGGCACGTGGTGAGCTGCTCCTCTCCTGGGCAGCTTGGTTGGAGCTCACCTGAAGCTCTGGTGAAAGGCCACTGGGCAGGGCCCTGCTGGGCTTCTCAAGGCACAATATCACTGCAGAAAGTGTGAGATTGGTTCGCAGCTCCTTGGCAGGGGAGCAGAGAGAGCAGTCACTGAGTGGTGTGTTCCACAGACCCTGGCAGGTACAGACAGTTCTTGCACCGAAATTTAGGTGTTAGTTCACTGATACTGTCAGTCAGTAACTGGGAAATACCCATTTATGGCCCAGTTTCAATTTGCATTCAACAAATGCAAATAGATGGCCCAGATTCAGCAGAGTGTCAAGAAGAGTAACACCTTGAAACAGAATTCAGTTCAGTTTAACTTCATACACTGAATTTCAGTCATATCAGAGTGAGAGGAGTAGGAATTCATGAATATTTTTGCAAAGCTAGAGGAACTAGAAATGACAGAAGTAGTAAAATATGGTATTATGCACCTAGAAATCTTCTATTCCAAGCACTATTCCAATATGCATGAAGAAGATGGAGCCATTCTCTTGACAAGGAAATTTGTCCCAAGGCAAAGTTGCAATGAGGTGCAGCCAGGACCTGAACCCACCCTCTAATTCAATTATTTCTGTTCTTTCCAGGGGCAGCACATGGGCTGTCCTCAATCCTGCAGATGTTGCTGTCCTATTATGAGTACCTGCAGCCAGCTGATCAGGAGCTCGTGTGGCAGAGTGTGGATTTCCTGATGGACCAGGAACAGAACAGCAACTGGCCCCCTGAGCTGGGGGAGACAATCGAGCGGGAGAACGAGCTGGTGCACTGGTGCCATGGAGCTCCAGGTTCTTTTCCCATTGATGCTATGCATAGCCAGATGCTGATCACATTGCTTTTCCACATTAGGTGATTCCACGTAGAAGATAATCTCAGGTGAAATTCGACCAAAGTGAAAAAAAAAACAAAAGACATAAAAAAATATAACTTAGATATGTGGAAAAATCTTTAATTGCTATTGTTCTTCCCCGGGAAAACCTGTATCCCACCACTGTTCTTGGGTAGTAACACAGATGTAGCTTACAAAAACATTCCAGCTACTCCATTGTTTGTAAAATTCAGACCACAAGTCAGCTAAACATTTCCTTAGGCACTTGAGTTGGTTGTGTCATGTGCATTCTTACAAAGTTACCATGAACTGAGTAGTTCATGGTAACACCACCATGAGATGTAACCCAAGTGTTTAAGCTTCAGGGTCAATTCTAGCTGTGAGTTCTGGGGTGGTGCACTCTGTGGGAGCTCTGCAATTTCCTTCCAAGCTGCTCTGGTGAAGATTATGATTTATTTATTTAAATCTCCTTTAAAAATAAGCCAAATAGGTGGTTGTTTTTGGTTTTTTTTAGCAGAAGTTATTGTGCATAACTGTGTGTAACTAGAATAAAGCAGTGTAGGTCTCATTGGTAAAAAAACAAAAAAAAATTGAGTTTGCTTTTTCATTTAGTAAAAGTTTATATCTGTTGCCAGTGTAAGAAATTACCTTGCCCATCCTTGTGTTTCTCTCAGTGTAAGAAGGTGAGGTGAATGGGGATTTGGAGCCAATAGAACACAGTGCTAAGAGTTTGCTGTTCTAAAGGCAAAAATGTGACTGCTCTTTTAAAATTACGGAAGTCTGGGAATGTTAGAGTAAACCCTGACATTCAGTAATGACTTGAAAAGATTGAAAGTGGTGTTGTCACAGGGAGTAGATAAGTACATCTTACAGTGTGTTTTTAGCATAGCAGATACTCCCCCCTCCACATGGGGCATTTACAGGCTACACTGACACGTGTAGAGCACAAGACTGCAGATATTTAGTGTATTAATCTTTATTTTCTTATGTGTTCTGTGAAACCCTTGGTGTGCTTATTACTAAAGACAACCTCATTGCTCTTTTCTTAGGTATTGCATATCTGTTTGCCAAAGCTTACCTGGTTTCCAAGAAGCCTCAGTATCTGGACACTTGTATCCGCTGTGGAGAGCTCACCTGGCAGAAAGGCCTGCTGAAGAAGGGCCCTGGAATATGCCACGGGGTGGCTGGCAGTGCTTATGTGTTCCTGCTGCTGTACAGGCTCACTGGGAACTCCAAATACATATACAGGGCACAAAGGTGAGCATTCCTGTCTTCTGGATTTAGGGCAATACCAGAAAGTTTCAGGAACCTTTATAAAGCAGAGTCTGCGATCACCACCCTGAGAGGTAACCCGAGTGTTTAAGCTTCAGGGTCAGTTCTAGCTGTGAGTTCTGGGGTGGTGCACTCTGTGGGAGCCCTGCAGTCTCCTTCCAGGCTGCCTGGGTTCTCCCAGGCTCCCTCCTTTCCTGAGAGCCTGTGTTCCTGCAGAGGGAACTGGGCTGCATGTGGAGGAATCACGTGTGTCCAGGTCTGATCCTGATGGGATGGCAGAACTCAGACAAGCCCTATACCCAAGTCCAGGAGTAGAGTAAAACATGATTTGTTACGATTTTTTCTGAGCAATTAACACTATTCCATATTGCTACAAGTGAAAAGTAAGTATAGGATGTGCTGTGCACTTATTTTGTATTTTTTTAATTTATCGTTCCCGCTTTTAGCTTAGTGAGTGGAGTTAATTCTATTTTGTCTGTGTGCAAGCACTTGTGGTCCAGTGAAAATTTTGTCACAGTGCTGCAATTATCTATAACTTTGTATCTCTAGTTTACCTAAACATACTATTATAAAAACATACTATTCCATGTTTGTTACTGTTTACCTTACAGCACTGAATAACAATAGAAGACAGTGCTAAGAGTTTGTAATAATTAAGATGACTGATTTTCAGCCCTTCGGTTATTTTTAAATTTGTGTAGCTATTTCATCATTACAGAATTTGTTGCATTGATGTGAAACATTTTTTGCACCCTATCAAAAAGTATTTGTTTAATGATACGCCTTAGAGAAATCAGAAAAGGTTTATAGCTCTTAAACAAGCATAATGCACACACAGATTGCAAAGGTTTGTCTCTTCTGGATCTAATGAGCCTCAATTTCTTGTGGAAATTGGATAGTATAAAATTTGCAGAAAAGGTTTAATACTGATCATTCTATTTTTTTTTTTTTAATTACTGAATGTTATTAAAATGATGCTTCCAAACAACAGGTAGACAGAGAGGGACATAAAGTATTAACAACTCTTTTTTTTCTCTCTTAGGTTTGCAGAGTTCTTATTTACAGAAGAATTTAAGTCTGGTTCCCGGGCACTAGAAAGTGTATATAGCCTGTATGAAGGTTTTTCAGGAACTGTGTGTTTCCTGACTGACTTGCTGCAACCCAACCAAGCTGAGTTTCCTCTCTTCAGTGTCTTTGTCTAAAGACTGATGTTCTCCAGGGCCACATCCCGGAGGCAGTGGGAGAGGGCACCTGCAGTTCCACTTACTTTTCAAGGCAGGCTATTTACAAAATGATCCGGGGTACCACTAATGCTAGCCTTAATGTAGCTGGGAGTCAGATCAAAACCAACACACACTGGGGCTGGGGGGGTGGGAAAGGGTGTGGTCAGCATATATGGGTCAGTGGGGAAAAAAAATGGGGGAGCTGATTGAATCTGATATTGTAGATATTTATCTAATTATTCAAGTGAGGGAGAAAGGGGCATTATCAAACTTTTAATTTGGTGAAAAAAAAGGCAAGCTAGAATTGCGGGGACATGCAAAGAAGAAACAGGGATGCATCCAGTAGGTTTTAAAAGGAGTCCTGGAAAAACCATTCATGGAGCAATGCACTAATTGGGGAGGGTGTTGTAGACATGGCACTGCACTGCACAAAGGCAGAATCTGGGGTTTTTTTACCTAAACCACATCTGCTGGTTTTAGTGACATGTATTAGGAAAATCTGTACCTTTGAGCTCTTTGGTCCTCATCTATATAGTGGCAGTTCTGTAGATAGCTGTGTGTTCAGGCTGCAGTTTCACAGTCCATTTCAGCAAGTGGGGTCTCAAGTGTTTAAATGAGCACCGAATTGGACCCTCCTTTAGAGCTCATTCTGTGGCAAGGAGCTGGTCTCCTTTCTGATCTGCTGTAACTGTGTCACGTCTTGTCAGTGTTTCTCATCACAGGGAAGATGGGTGGAGCCATGGAGAAGACTTGGGTGGATAAGTTCTGTAGCAAAGATACAGCAGGCAGATTCTTCATGATACAGCATTGCTAGATAAGTATTGTTCAGTGATACAAAACCTTCCTTTAAAAATTAATTACTTTTAACAGCATTTCTGAACAGTACCCTAAGTTTTTCAGACGATGGAAAACCTATTTTCCTTGATGAATATTTCACTGCAAACCCTGCAAAGTAAATACAATCCTGGGATGGCATACTGATCCTCAGAAGAAACCTGACAACAAAATGCAAAATTGCTTTTTTCCTAGTTAACAAAATAATGTATATGCCCAAATGATTTTTAGCTAGAAAATAATTTAGATAGAAATAAATGGATTGCTCAATACTAGTTGCACTAGCATTTATAGCTGCAATTATATGCTGTTTCCTATGTATTATAGATAATGTGACATAGTACTTGAAAGCTAAAGAAAACACAAACATAGATTTGTACTAAAAAATAGAAAATTATTATCTGTATTTAAAATCTATTTACTATTTATTTATTTTTATTTCTATGGGAATAAAATCTGTAAAGACAAATTGGGAAAACCAATATGTCAAAATATGAAGTTAGAGAGAAAAAGCTGCTGTACATGCACTGCCAAACAATGCAGTCCCTCTTCCTGCATTCTCAGCTGGAGGGGATTACAATTTCTTTATTTTTAATGCCTAATGGATTAAAGTTCCCATTTCATTTCAGTGGGCTTTGATCAGGCTGTAAGTTGGAGCTGGGTCTTGCAATCCTTCCACATTTTAATATAATAATCCCTTCCTGCTCTTGCCACTGTTATTTTAATGAGATGGCTTGCATTATTATGAGCTGCAGATAAGGATTTCTGTTACTCTGTCTTGCACTGTGCAGCTCTAATTAATTACTTAATCATAGAAATAACCATATTTCATTGGTGAATAAAGCAATGCAGTTCTGTATCAGTTTGTCAAGAATTTAGTTATCTTTTAGTGAATGGAAATGTTAAAACTCAATATACATTTGTTACGAGTTTATTAAAACAAACAAATTTTAAGTTAAAAGATTTAATGGTCTTTTAAGAAAGCCACTAATGTCACTTACTTGCTTACTCTGAGCAGTGAGATGTGTGCACACAGAGGGATGAATTCCATAGGGAGGGTGTACACGAGGCTAAATCAAAAAATCAATGGATATGGGAGTGAGCTCTGCCCAGCCCTCTGGAAATGCTCCTGTTAGAGCAGAGCAAAGTCAGTTGTCAGTAATAAAGATCCCAAATCAATTAGGATTTTTTATCTAGTTGGTTCCTGTGATGCATTTGGCTCCTGTATTTCATAACTGGAGATTTCTTAAAGAAAAGTTTAAAGAAGATTAAATTTGGCCTGTCTATTTCTTTTAAATGTGATTCTTCACAAATGCAGGAAATAAACATTGAGCTCAGTGTCAGTTTTCTAGTGGTTTTTCCTCTGTGTCTCTCTTTGTAGAATTTCTTCCACTTCACATTCAGAGGAGACTGATCTCTGTGTTGTGATCAACAGCACATGCAAAACAGATCTCCTGTCCCCACAACCATTCTCTGTATAGCCACGTGTTTTGGAGAGAGAAAGAAAACAGTTACTTGAGTAAGAGTTAGTCCATTCAACAGTGAGAAAAGTCATGGAACCACAGTTTTTGAAATCCAGGTCCCAAACATCTCTGCAGGTTATGTGAGTTCAGCACTGACTCTGGCAAGGGCAGCACACAAACATCCAGTCTCATGAGATATATCTGGTTTAAATTTTGGAACATATATGTAATTTCTTTCATCAGACAAGGCAATTTGAGCTCACTTTCAGAGATTTGTGGCTTTTCTTACCTGACCTGGCTGGGTTAAGGTGGCTTCTAGATGTCCTGTAGTCACCACTTCTGAACACAGTGCAAATCCACCCCAGGGCTCTTTGGAAAATGCCACTCATTAAATGAGCAGGGTCTTTTCATCTTTCCCCTCTTTATTGTCTTATCTGGTTTTTGCTCTGTACTATATATGCTGTTACAAACGTGCTGTTGCAATATTTATTTGTTGCTTTTAAGACATTGACAGAACAGCAGCCTGAGTAGAGCTGTCAGCACTTTTCAGTGTAATAAAAAGTAAGCTCCTCTCTGTACCCTTGGTCATGCTTTGAGAAATCAATCTTGCAACCTTTGCTAGACATTCTCCGTGGGATGCTGTCTCCTCCTGCTCTCCAATTGGGCCCTTATGGACTGAAAAATGTATTCCTGAACAGATTCTGCCCTGGTGCTGTGACAAAAGATTGTGTTGTGGGAAACTTAAGAAGCCTCTTTCAGGGTGTAAAACACAGTAACTATGTCATGTTTGCACATTAGTTTCTTGGTTGTGTTTAGTTACTAAAGTGTAGGCAATAGGAATTTAAGTGATGTAGTAGTATTTCTGGTTATGCTATTAAAGCAAAGAGGATGCATTGTGTGGGTATTGGTGCTTATTTGTGATGTACCTGTGTTTGTGTGGTGCTATTTGTGAGTAAAGCTGTAGATTACACATCAGTTTAAGGAGCTATATACTGTTCATGACTTTTAGCCTGCCATCCATAGATTACTGACAGGGAATAATTTTGAGGGAAAATAGATCTGTAGTGTCCAGATTTATTGATTTTAGGATTCATGGAACCAGGTGCAATAAGTGTTATCAACAGTACAGTTCTGGCAAATATATCTTTATTTTTACCTGCTCCTCACAAATTCTCATCATAATAACATGTTCATTTTGTGCCACTGCTTTCAATATCTGCTTTGTTTGCATCATTGTTGCCTTCAGTTTCCCTGCCTTTGTTTCCCAACCTGTTAATTACTTGAGGAGGCTGAAAAAGCAGCCCAGGTGTTTTGTTCTTGAAAATAAGATTGATTTTGCTTAAGCAGGGTGTTCTAACTTGCATTACATTATTTTATGCTCCCAGATGGTCTCCTCTCACTGGCTGTGCCATTTCCCACCTGCTAAGGAAAAAAAATGATTATCCTGTATAACAGGATAATGTCACTGGTGTTCTACTTCATTAAATAAAACAGAGACTTTCTAGGGAGCATGGTCACTTCTTCAGTGTTTCAGTTCTATTAGGACAATCAAAACCAAGTGAAATGGCTAAACATTCCAAAATTCACTTTTAAGTAGTTCTGGGAATTATGCACAAGGGAATGCAAGTAAAGGGATCACCTTTATTGCTACTCTGTCAAATTAAGTAATGCCACTTTGATGTTCTAATACTGATTATATACGGACATGGAAAGAATGTGACAAGAATACTGATTGGGTTTTTTAATATTGTGGAAAATAACAAACTGTAGGTATCTGCTGTATTCAGAAATGTAGAGGGGCAATATGTGTGAATGGAAACTTTGATAAGCAATCAAGTTTTTGTACTCATATAGTTTTCTGCACGTACAGTTACAGCATCTGCCAACATACTGCATGTTTTATGCCAACAGTGACCTATTTTAGTGTATGCATGCATTTTGAGAATATATGTACTTGTTCTTTGGATCTCTGAAGTCTGCCAAGTAAATCTCAGGTGCAGTAATCTTCTCCTACATACCTTGAATATTCACTGCCATAAGTGCATATTCTAATCTGTAGGAAGATTAGTATATCAGGACTAAAATTGCCCTATACATTTTCAAAGAGTAATCTTGCTCTGAAGAACTAACAATTGCTGGCTAGCAGCACAGCCTGGACTGCTCTGAGAAGACATTTCAGTTTATATAAATATGTCTTAGACTAAGTAGTAGCAGAAGAAAGCTAAATTGAAAAGAAATAAGAAACTGACCAAAAATCCCACTATGAGGGGAACAACATACTTCAAAGCCATAAGCCAAAAATCCTCAGGGCCCACAAAACAATACAGCAATTTAGGGATGTGAGTAGGCATTTTCCAAGGGAATAGCACAGTGTTTCATGGCACAGGTAGTGGTACAGAAAGCACTGTGCAGGTTTCAGCTGCCTTGAACAGCACTCCATTGCCATTATAGCAAAGTCATCAAATGTTAAAAAAAATTTGCATGTGAAGGAGTTGCCTGTAGCTGAACCTACTGCCTGCTCCTATATTTTAATGGAACAGAAGTGATGTGCAATATCCATGATGAGGCAGTTAAAAAAAATACATTCAAGAAGCCAATAGCACCAACTTTTCAAACTGCCTTTGAATTATTGAACTTGACAAATTTGTACTGTCACCGTTGGTCCCACAGCCCCTATAACTGAAATTCTACATCATGCTCTCAAAAAAAAATTATAATAGCAATCTGCTTGAAAATACATAAAGCCATATTTATTTTTAATGCTTAGAAGGTAATCCCTTGACTTTGTTCATTGCATGACTTGAAGATGGAGGCATTTAGGTCAAGTACAGCAATACCAAATAGAATGGCAGATAATGAATTAAAGACTCATTTTGCCTAGTGGTATAATGATATTTGAATACAAGAGATTTTATAGTGTACTGATATTCAGCAACAGCATTATATGACTATGTAGAAGTCCTTAAATCAATTATATGCTATAGGGAATAGAAAACAGATTCTAGTCCAAAGTATATTTTATACATTATGCAGAGGAGAAAGGCTGTCTGACCAAAAATTTAACGCTGCTTCTGTCTTCATTACCAGGACTGCACAAGAGAGAAGGATTTGCTTTAACAATGGTCTGGTGTTGCCACTGAATTGGCCTCCTGCACTCATTTTGAGGGCCTGCTAGGCCACCTGCTGATGTCAGTGGGCAACCTGCACTTGATTCCAGGCATGTAAGGTAGCTCCTTCCACATGTGTGAAACAGAGGTAAAACTGTGTCATTCCAGACCCCAGGCCTACAAACTTTCCTTTACACATGAGTCCCATGGAATTAGTAAGGCTTGTTTGTATAGTGTGAGGGAAGGACAGGTGTTTGTATATGCAGGGCCCTATTTGATAGCAATTTATATACATTTTATCTCGATATATCTGCAATATACGTGAATACCAATACAAGTAAAAAGTACAGGGAACTTAAATGGCATTATTTCATGTCTAGTTTGTGTTGGTGACACTTGATTATTTAGTATATTCCAGTGTGTGATGTTCATTCCTTGAGTATGTGCCACACTCTAGATTGGTTTCTCAGTATTACAGCCATTCACAGCCATGATGTGGTACAGGCCTGTAGAATCAAGGTTGATTTGATTCTTTAGAGATGCACCTTATTGTTTGAAAGCAGGACCTCTGCTTTTCTAATATTTTAAACACTGTGATCTTTCAGAATGTGTTTATTGTATTAGTTTTGTATTGTAGATTATGATAGAAACTAGATTTTATAGCTTTTTAAAAGCAGTGATAATACTAAGCTTCATAGTGGCAGAACAAACTGTGTATATCCATATTATGAATATTAAAGCTGTGATTATATTTTGCCTTAAATAAAAGTCCAACCTTGAACAGTATGATTTTGTACTGGATTGTTTATTTCTTTACTTACTGCTGGCAACTCTTCCTTCCAGAACAGTCATGACTCAGTGCTCCAAAAGCTTTTCAATGGTTATCAAAAGTAAAATAAATCATTTTAGAATGAGATAAATCATCCAGGCTGCACACAGTGCTTAGGTAAAACACTTCACAGTAGTTTCCCACAAGACAGTACAGGTTGCTTTTTGTCCTGTAGATTATAATTTCCCCACTCCAGGTATTTTATTGTCATTCTGCTTAAATCTCAGTTTTCATGGCCTCTTCCCTTTCCAGAAACACCCCTCCATTCCCAGTGAAGAGCACAAGCATTAAATTCACCTAGGCCTGCCCATAACAAGGTTTCCATCTTTGTCATCATGAGCTGAGCTCAACTTGAGCTGAGCTCAACTTAAGCTGAGCAGTAGGACTCCAGATTCCCCAGTGCAGTAGTTAAAGAAATGGCCAAGTGTTTATTGGCACTTTTTGTGCAAATATGCTGACACCCTAAATTGCATTAAAGAACAATAGCAGATAAGCAGAAGTAGCCAGTAGTGTTACCCCATTAATATCTCAGACTCCTTATCTTGCCTTCCTCTTGTGCTCCTGTAGGTCCCAGGTCTGTAGTTAACCCCCACAGGAAGATCAGCAGATAGCTGGGAACAGACAAGGAGAAACAAGATCTGAACAAAGAAGGAGAAACAAGATCTATCACCAGAGCCAGCTGAGCATGAACCAAGCACCTGCACCAAGAGGGGGAGAGAAGCAATGACTCCTGTGCAGGACAGAGGCACCATCTGCCAGCCTGGCTTGGTCCCTCAGTTTTGTTTCTCGCCAGGTGCTCAGGTTCAGGATTTCATGAAGGGACCACAAAGGCTTGTCTTTTCCTCAGGTTTCACCTTGTGCTGCTCATCCGTGCAGGCACAGGTGATACTGCCGGGGTGACCGCACACATCTCCAGAAGGACTCCAGAATTTTGGTGGCGAGGGAGAAAGGATCCTGCTGGTGAGAGGGAAAGGCCCAGGGACAGCAGGCAAATGCTGCAGGTCACCAGCTGGTGTCATGGCTTAGGGTTCTGTGGCCCAGGGAACTTTTGAAGGAGAAGGTCTGGCAAACAATAAATGAGTCACCTGGCAAAGTGCTGAAAGGGCACCTCTGACACTGCCCTGATCAGGGAGTCTGAGCTGGGTGCATCAGGGGAGGCTCCCCCACACTCACAACTCCTTTTCTGCCTTTTGTTTGGTTGGTTTTGTTTGTTTATTTATTAAATCATCTCTCAGCCTTTATTGTTGCAGAGGGTTATTCTCTTCCTGGTATAGATTTTGCCCTTTCCTCTTCGTTTCAGATCTTAATTTTATCACTCCTCACAAGTCACTGACAGGAGGCTGTAGCCAGGTCGGAGCTCGATCTCTTCTCACAGGCAAACAGGGATAGGACTAGAGGGCACGATCTTAAACTGCACCAGGGGAGGTTTAGGTCGGACATAGGAAGAATTTCTTCACAGAAAGGATAATTAGACATTGGAACGGGCTGCCCAGGGAAGTGGTGGAGTCCCTGTCGCTGGAGGTGTTTCGGGGAAGCCTGGCCGTGGCACTCGGGGCCGTGGTGTGGCTCTTTCCCTCCCTGTGATCGCTGTGCGATCGCCCGGCCTGAGGCAGCGCCCTGAGGAGCGCCGCTCGCCCCTTCCCACAGCCCCCTCAGCGCGGCTCTGTGTCCGGTGCCTGAGGGAGAAGCGATGAGGGGGAGCTCGCCGCGCCCCGCCGGGGGACCTTCCTCCGCCTCCAGCCCAGCCAGGGTCAAGCCCCGGCCAGGATGCAGAGCCCGGCAGGATCCC
>VZTB01008507.1:15519-79488 GCA_013397245.1 Thryothorus ludovicianus | reverse complement strand
CGTGCCGCCTTCAGCGGGCCGGGCCCGGGGGCGCCCGGAGCCCCCCGGCCTCTGTGCGGGGCGGGCGGGGCCGCTCCCGCTCCGCGCCGCCCGCGTCCTGCCGCAGCCGCGGGAGGAACCGCGTCCTTTGGGAATGCCTCGGGCACAAACCTGCGGAGACCCCCGCGGAAAGGGGCTCAGCCCTGCCGGGCCGCGGGGAGCCGCCAGAGCCCCTCCGCGCCCCGCTCGGCGCCGGCTTTCCACCCCTGCGGCTTCTTGCCGATGGCTGTGTCTGTTCGCCGCTGCCTCATCCACAGCGCTTTGCTCTCAGATCACTTCCAAGTGAGAACGGGAGATTCTTCACTCGGTTGAGAGTTTAGAACAACGATAGTGCCCATCCCGTCCGTGCGTCTTGGAACATCAGTGATGCTCTAGTCTGTCTCTTCTTTCCAAACGTGTGCTTCCTGCCCCAAATTGCTTTGGAGATTTTTTTCTATTCTAGTTCAATGTCTAACTGAAAATACCCTTAGGAAAAAAAATAATCAGGATATTTAGATGAAAAGTTAGAGCAGTGTGCAACTCCAAGACAAAATGTTTCATGGGGACATTCATTTTAAATTTATGTTCAAATATTTTATTTAAAAGGAAAGGGAATTAAATGGAGTGTGTCTGTAGTAGAGCCTAAGAGAAGTATCACCAACTTTTTGAAATTCCTAGATACTGTGTAGAAGTAAGATTTGTTCACACTAAGATTAAGAGTTTGGAAGTTACAAAATATTTTACACTTCAAAAACATTGACTTCTTCTATAACCATGCACAGATTTTTTGTTTACTTTGTTAATATTTTAAGTTATGGCTTAACAGTTCTTAAAAAGATCTGATTTTCTAATAGCTAGCAACAATATGCTTCCACATTCTTGGAGCAGAGGAGAGGAAACGAAGAGAAAGAAACTATCAAAAATTAAGTACATGACTTTTGCCAGTCTAAATCAATTTTCTGAGGCCAAACAAGGAGAGAATAATGTGAAGAAGCAGACAAAAGATTTGAGCAAGAAATGGAAGGATTTTCTTTTTAATTATATAAAATAAACATAGATTTATATTTTGACCTCAAGCACCAAGCGTGACTTGACTTTCTGTTTCTTTCTCAACATCAGGTTTTCTGTTTACAACTCAAGTCTTATCTTGTGCAGAACGCAGTTCCTGCTCTCTGGTGAACTCCCAGCTGCAATCTCTGCTGTAAAAGTAGTGAGCATATGGAAGCCTTCTCCTCTCCTCTGGTGTGTTGCTGACTCTGCACTTCTTCCTTTCTCAAAGATTTACAAACTTAACATTTCCAGGAGGTTTGGAAATGTTCTGGATGTGCTGCAGCATACTTGTGCCATAGTCCCCATGGCATCACTCAGGCATGACAAGTGATGTATGTTGACCTCTCTCTAAACCCAGGATAACTGGAACTATAATTACTAATTAAGTAGGGTAGTACATTCATGCTGCCTGAAAAACTTATTTTCTGCTAAAGGATGAAAGGACTCTCTACAAATTAGAAGTTTAATACAAAACAACCTCTCTTTACTTTTAGGGAAATGTCTCAGTTTGTAGGATACAGCACAAAAGTCTGGGAAGGCAGAGTGATCTGAGACAGTAAAAGATTCTGGATTTTTTTTTCTTCCTTGCCTTCCTGCAACTAAAGATTGCTGTATCTGTCAGAAGAGGAAACTGATTCCCTCCTGTCAGATATGGCTCTGCACTGTAAATGCTGTTGTGTTTTCAGCACAAAAAATACCTTCCCTTTTCCCTGCTTTGCACTGGAAGCTTTCTACCCTATGTGGACTGGCATACACACAAGGCTCAGGTGATAGCTACAAGGCAAAGTATCTTTTGGCTGTATCATCACTGCACTGTGGCTTTAACTTTCTGTAAGCTGAAAAGGACCATTGTCCTTGGAGGCATTTTACTGCATCCTTGTAGGCAAACCTCTGCTCCTCTCCTCCAGAGAATCCTGCTGCTCTCATCATCTGCTTCCCTCGAGTGAAGCCTGGCTCCATCCTCCCTGCTGGGACTTTTGTGCCTCACTGGCACAGCCCAGGGCTGCTTAGGGAGGGCTGGGTCAAATTAGGTCAAATAGCACAAAGGCAGTAGAGCTTCCCCAGGCCCTGTCTGCTTGTGGCATGGGAATGAAATGTTTAAGAACCTTGAGGCTGTGTGTGATGACATTCTGCAACAGAGGGCAGGCAGCTTTGGCTGGCTTTAAAAGAAATTTAACACCAACTTTTTAACTATCTCTGTTTGGTTGGGTATGATACAGAATAGTCAGGATTTCTCTGTTCAGACTTAAATACTCAAATATCACTGTGCTGCTCTACCATCAGCCCATGTGTGCTGTGTGAGCTTTTCTTCATCATCTTAAAATCTAGGTTTTTTTCCCCCCTCCTCTTTTCCTTAAAAAAAAACCCTTTACATTTTGGGGAATGGTTTGGAAATATCTTGGCAGGGAAGGAGGGTATTTAGCCTTGCAAGCCAAATGATTCAGCCTATTTTGAATCATCTGAGTGATGGGGAAAAAGCACTTTCTCTCATAGAACCTTCTTGCTTGCCACCACCTTCCCAAACACCCACACTCCACCTGCTCAGGAGGCACTCGCTGTCCTGCTGCTGCCACTGGAAGGACTAAAATTAGGTAGCATCCCTCTTCCTGGAGAGAACTTTTGGTGTACTCTTAATGTACCCTTTTTTAATTTTTTCTCCCACTCCCCAGGAGTTTCTCTGTAAATTCAGAGCAGTTTGTAGAGCAAAATTCCCGTCTCCCTTAGTGGCCTGGCTGTGATCCTTAGGATGCAGACGTGCCAGAGACTCTGCAGAGACTTGGCTGGAGCAGAGTGACTGCAGGTTTCTGGGCATCATGGGGGATTCCTGCAGCATTTCAGGTCACTGCCACACCTTATGAGTGCACTAATTTGTCTGGATGCTTAGAAGATATATTCAGGTAAGTTTTGTTTTGGGGTTTTCGTGGGGTTTTTTTGTAAAAGGAGATTCTTTTACCACGTTAAGTAAATTATAACAGAAAAAAATTACTCTGCAAGAGTAGCTAGTGTCAGTGAGAGGTTTATTATTTTTGTCTTTTCTCTAGGGAAGGTCATGATGAGCTTTTTGGCTCAGACTGCTCCTGTGCTAGGGCTTGTCACTTTATTCCCTTTATTTGGATGGCACTTGTAGCACCAAGGTTATCTTGGGATTTTAAACACTGTTACTATTCCAATACATAATTACTGGATGTAGGTTTGCTGGTGTACTGCTCTATACTTAAGGATTTCTTCAAACTGTAAATAACCCTTCAGAGAAACAGGGAATTGTTTAGGTTGGAAAAGACCTCTGAGACCACTGAGTTCAACTGATAACCCAGCAGCACTGTGTTCACCACTGAACCATGTCCATGAACACCACATCCACATGCCTTTAGAACATTTCTAGACATAGTGATTACACCACTTCCCTGGACAGTTTTTTCCAAAGCCTGATAGCCCTTTCAGTGAAAAAAATCATTACTAATATCCATCTGAACCTCCTATGGACCAACTTTAGGCCATTTCTTCTTGTCCTGTCTTGTTATCTTGGTAGAAGAGACTGAGCCCCACCTCACTACAACCTTCTGAGGAGTTGTAGAGAGACATAATGTTTCCCCTGAGCCTCATTTTGTCCCTACCCATCATGATAGGCACCTTGTAAACTTGCTTGCCCTTTTCAATTCTTCAAGTAATAAAAAGATCAAGAGCTGAAGTGCATATTTCTAACAAAATGACTTTAGCAGTCGGGGCTGACAGTCCCATACTGGGGATGTTGGTGGTGTTGGGACTGTGACTCTGCTGGAGGCAGGGGCTCCCTCCCACCTGATTTTCTGACAACTGTACTGAGGTGGCATCTGAAAAACCAACGGTGTGAACCTGGCAGTGCTTCCTTCTGGTACCAACTTCATGGAGAGGGAAGTTTGAGTCACTGCAGGTGTCTTTGGAACTCTGTTCCCTGGTGCTCTGTTACTGCAATGTGAGCCCAGCCTCTTCTGAGAAGATGCAATCAGGGGAAGGCTGGGTCAGCAGAAGGATGAACTCCTGCAAAAAACATTTTAAATAAATATAACAGGCCCCCTACATAGAACACTAATGACTGTTTTCCTCAGGTTATAATAGGACAAGGATATAAACAATAGACTTTTTTTTTTTTTTTATGGGATCAGGCTTTGTTTCTCAAGGCATAAGGAGAAACAATTACATGTCTCTGTGCACCATGTAGACAGCAGCAGAGCAGATGCAGGTGGAAACTTGCATCAAACTGCCGGAGGAGCTGCTGTAATGGCCAAGGTTTGATTCTGTGAGCTGCAGGAAGTAAAAAAAGAAAAAATAAAACCCCCAGTTTCTTTACAGTTGTTCATGTTGTGGGCATCTAATTCTGCAGTTTGAAATCTAATAAGCTCTAATGGTGCAGATACTTCTTCAGTGACATTGTGCAGAAGCCTTGTCTCTTGTGGGTCATCTCTCTTTGCTAGTGACCTGCTTATTAGTTCAAAAATAGAACAGATCTAAAAACTTCCCTTTCCTGTAGGACTTCATGGGTAGTCCTCACTGTAGGAGATCCTGCTGGCTCTGAACTTTACAACTGTTGATGCACCACCCTCTTTTCCAGATGAGAAGAATATATCTAGGTTCTCTTTAGGCTATTTTCTTTCCTTTGTTCTTTAGCAGATGTGTTAGGTGTCCATGGTGAGATAACAGAAAGTCAGTGAGAGTAAAAGGTAGAGCAATGAGTGAGGAACAGATCTTTGCCTGATGCAGGTAAGTAAATCTGCAGGACTGATAAGTCTTTTGCACACTTCTCTGAAGAGGAGGAATTAGTAAAATTCAAGTATTAGAGAAATCTGCTCATACATTTGCAGAGGGTGTGTGTGGATAGGTCTCAAATAGCCATTTGTTCCTGGAGTGCTGGTTGGATGTGGAAAGTTCCCTGTTTTCATTGCCTTCTCCCTCTTCACACCACCATTATTTTGCCTGTGTTCCAATCCCACGCATCCATGATTAAATGAGGAAATGAGGTGCTCACTCTCAGCAAGCATACAAGGGTAAGATTATTCCTCCTACTTACTGTGTAGAAGACAAATGTGTTGCGGCTGAATCACTCTTTGTGGGCACCATCAGGATCCCTGGAAAAGTATGGCTCTTCTTTGTGCCAAGATATGGCAGCAGGGGAAAAAGCAGCACCATCCTTTTCTTACCTCTTAACTTTCACTCTAGAAAGCAGATCTGACTTTTTTTCCTGAGAGCAGTTTTAGTTCCTTCAGAGCCTGTGCTGTGGTTGTCAATGCCTCACATGCAGAGGAGGCAGCCAGCTGCTCACCTTCTGCTCTTGATACCATGTGAAGGGCTCTTGAAGGGGCCCTAAACATCATTGCAGGAGATGGATTGTGCAGAAGTTGGGATCTCTCACTCTTGTCCCTCTGGAGCAGAGCAGCAACAGGGGCTTCTGCAGATTCACCGTGCTGCAGGAGCTTGTAACTGTGGGGGAAAGCTGTCATGAAGGAATCCCCTTCTTGCATTTCTCTTAGTTGTGTTTTGTGTTAAAAAAGAGTAAGCCAGGTAGCTCACTTAAGATGCCCAACCTCTCAGCAAGAAATTCATAGGCAAATTCATAACCTGACACAGCAACCTGATCTGCATTGATTCTTCATCACAATTCTGGACCCTTCTCACCTGGATGATCATTCAAGTGCCTGTGTCTCTCCCACACTCTATTCCTTAAACTTTTAGATTGGTTCTTGTTCTTTCTAGTGTGCTAGAAAGCTGCCAGTCTGCTCCTGTTTGAAACAATTGCTTGGGCAGTGGCACCAGCTGGAATCCTGAGTGCCTTTGTTATTTGTCCCAGAAGGCTTGACTTCCAGAAACACCCTTGCATGGGATTGGCAGGGCCTGGAAGAAAATGGGCATCATTATCAATGTAATCTAAATGCTTGCATATAGCATTTTTTATTACTCTGTTTTAATGGTAAAAGCTCCATTTGGCTCATAAAGTTTGCTCATCAGGCCATATCATATTATGGTTGCTTTTCTGTATGGACAAAAATTCCCCATCACAAACAATATACTGCTATTTGATACCCAGCTAATAAATAAAAATCAAATGTTTGCTCCAAAACTCAGCATTTGGTTGATTATAATGTTTGCTATTGTTGATAGTCTCATAAATCTGATCTCTTTAATGGCATCACTACATATTTTTTACATGGGTCCCAAGAGTATATCTGCTCTAATCACACATGGCAAAAGTTCAGAGCCTGATGCTGAGATCCAGTTTTCCATAATATACTCAGACTAGCCCTCAGCTCAGGGTGAATGCATGGCTGTGAATACCAAATGAGACAAAAATGGTCTGGGATCTTTCTTTTTGGAATAAAATCAATTTGTTGGTTTCAGAATCTATGCTGGCTTCATAAAGCCACAGTGCTTGATTAATTTTTCACACTTCATTTTTTGCTGTATAGATTCTTTCATGTGGAACAAAATTGACAGGGAGTGAAAAGATTAACGAGGGGAAGGCAGAAAGTCACCCCTGTGAATGGAGTGTCCTGAGCAGCAGGAATGTTGAATAGCTTTAGTCATAATGATAGCTGAAGCCTAGTGAATCAAGAATAGTACTGCACAATCCCAAAAACTGCTCTTCATCTAGAGTGGTTGAAACTTGCTAGTGGCCCAGTTAGAGGAAAAAATGAAGTTTATTAAAATAAACAGAAGTAATCTTTTTCTTTCTTCCCCCTCATTTTGTGATTTCACCTGTTCCTGTGTTGTTCCTTGCCTGTTCTTACATCACAGACAAGGGTAAATATTTCCCTGTGTGTTTTGGGTCCTGCTTGATACCCAAGCCTGCCCTTGACACCTTCATGCCCAACCAGTTCTCTTAGAATAGCTTTCATGAAGTTTTAGCCAGTTAAAAAACAGTCATTGGAAGGAAGTTGCAGAAGCTGTTCTTTCCTTGCAGATATCTCTCCAGGGCTGTTATGTTCTTTAATACCCCAGGAGCCAGATTGTCCTTGTTGCTACGACGTTTTCTGGAGACGACCTTTTCTGTTCCCTCCCAAATGTGTGGATTTGTCTCTGTGCATGGGTAAAGGCAGCAAATTGTACAACAATATGTAATTTATGAGTAGAAGTGTATGTGCTGGCAACACTTTGTTCCTTGGAAGTCAGTTGGCAGTAAGTTAGACCTGTACAAACAAGAGGGCTTGGCTCCCACTGTGTTTGAAGTATGAAGCAACTGGAAACACTTCTTACTTACAATCTTTTTTGCAAGATTATATTTAATATTTCTTTAACAGCACAATAAACATAAGCACAATTAGGAACTAAAGCTCCTATTTTTGTGCCTTTTTAAAAATATATGTTGGCTTCAAGGGTTGTGAGGCTCAAAACTGCTCCTTTTCACTGGTCTGGCATGTTTCTGGTGTTTTGAACCATTGCTTGATAAAGTTTTGAGGTGTGTGCACCTGCTTGTACCCTGAGCTTCCCTCTTCAGATGTTTTAAGACAAAGATATGAAAAACGGATTTATTGCCATGTCCCATTAGCATGTCACAGATGTATAGATAACAAGAAGAAAAAGACATGAGAATCTGGAGAAAAACTCTCCAAACTTGGGTTCTGGGTTTGGTATCCTTGTAGTGGTTGAGCAGTTTAAGGACTTTAATGGGACACCAGAGAGCAAGGGCTGCTCATAGAAAAGAATTAAACCTCCTCCCAAGTCTGAATACTACCAGCAGCCAAAAGGGCACTGCCAGGTTCTTGCCCTCTAGTAATACAGAGTTCATATTTTAAAGAATGAAATCTGTCATATCCCAAGTTTACCAGAAGGAGAAAACCTACAGGCTTTGCTTAATGAAAAAATAGCTTAGGACTTAATATGTGGTTGCTTAAAATACCAGAAAGTGAGGGGAGACCTTTCACTTTTCCCTGTTACTCTATCTACTTGTTTGCTTGCAGGTGTGTGGAAGCCTTTTATATTTACTTCCGTGCCGAGAGAGTTGAGGAGCCCTATGTCAGCATCACAAAGAAGAGGCAGATGCCCAAGGATGGGTACTCAGAAGAAATTGAGAAGGAGGTGGGACAGGCTGAAGGGAAGCTGCGCACACACCGCTCCGCCTTCAGCAGGGCCTCTGTGATCCAGGCCTTCCTCGGCTCAGCGCCCCAGCTCACGCTCCAGCTCTACATCTGTATCCTGCAGCAGGAGGTCACGGTTGCCAGATGTAGGTAGAGCTGTTGTTGTGACCTTTCTGGTGTTTGGGTGGGAGGGCAGTCAGTTATAGCTGCCCTGCACAAGAACCAAGCATTCCACAATGGGTTTCATCACTGTAGGAGGCTGTTGGTGCCCGGGAATGGGTACGACGGACGGAGATGAGAGATCTCTGAAGCTGGGTCCTGGAACTTACAGTTTGGAGCTGCCAGCCACAGCTCAGAGCAGGGCTGAGAGAGAGAAAGAGAACAAAAGACTGAAGAGCAAGAGATAAGAGCAGATAAGAGCAGCAAGAGAGCAAGGAAGAAAGCACTGAAAAGAGAGGAGCAGGAAAAGAGAGTGAGGCTCCCATTACAGTGCAATAAATCCCCTTCTATGTTGAATATTCTAATTTACACTGACCAATTTATTACAAGATACAAACCCTGCAGCATTTACATACAACCTGTAAGAATCCTTACATTACCCTACTTATCAGCAAGCAGAGGCTCTTATTTATCTAAACAAGAGGGGATTACTTTCAGCTGGACATACCATTGTTTTTCAGTTGTTCGGTAACTAAGGCTTGGTATCTCAAAGGTTGCTTTCATTTCAATCTCACTTATAGTTTCCATATTCTTAAAATCTTTTGTCAGGCAATCATATTTTTAAGGCTTTCCTGTTTCATCTTCCCCAACAGATCACCCCCGATAGCTTCTGGTGGTGATCTTCCTTTCAAGTTTATATCATCATGTTTTAGACTATAACACCTTCTGTAGCACACTGGGGTTTCTATAAAAACACTGACTTGATAAAGTGACCACTATGGTATGAGAAGGAGGCAGATGGAGGGACCAAGCTGTCTTCATGAAGAAGAAAAAAAATGTTACCTCTGTTCCATTTTGGGTTTTGAGCAAAATTTTCTGGAAAATTCCTTGGGGTACACTGCAGAGCATGTTTTGTCAGGTTGCCTTAGGGAAGGTGTACTTTCAGGAATGCAGATTTAAAGATGAACTGAGGACATGAACTATCTTTACTTGTGCCAGACTCAGATTCTGGAGTCAAAAGGCAGGACCCAGTAAGCTGCTGTGCAGCTGTGCTCATCTCATCTCTGGACCCAAGCTGTAGAGCCTTCACCAAGCAGCACTGCACAACATGGACTTAAAAGGACACATCTCTCTTACTGTGGGACACTCTATCTTGCTTCCATTATGTGCTCTTGATTATCTGGCTCCCTGCTAAATGGAGAACCGTCTCCAGCTGGTCATGGGACAAACAGCTGTTCAATGTAAGAAAGGACTTTGGCACCTGTGTGAAGGTGCATTTCCACTGAAACACTAAATAACACTTGCTATATCTCTAAGGCCCTGAGAGGATCTTCACCAGCTTCACAGCTAGGGAGGCTGAGGCTAGGTGAATAGTTAATACCTGAAATGAAGTAAAATATAATAATAGTAATAGTAATGATGGGGATAGAGAGGGGTGAGAGGGGCAGAGGGAGAGAGAAGAAGAATAAAGCCCAAAAAAAGACACAAACCATCCCCCAGCACCAATCAGCCCATCCCAGACAACTCCCCCCAGTCCATAACACTGAGCATGACACCAATGGTATGGAATATCCCTCTGGATGGTTTGGATCATCTGTTCTGGCTGTGCTTCTTCACAGCTTCTTGTGTACTTTTTCACTAGCACAGCATGGGAAACTGAAAAGTCCTTGACCTAAAGCTCTGCTGAGCAACAACTAAATCAGTGTGTTATCAACATTATTCTCATACTGAATCCAAACTCAGCACTCTACCAGCTACGAGAAAAAAAATTAACTCTAACCCAGCCAAAACCAGAATATCATAGCAGTAGTTTCTTGGAAGACATTACTCCTTCCAGTACCTGAGTTCTTCATAACTAAGGTAGGTCTTTCAAATAACCATGGCATTTTGATGTGATATGGGGACAACATGATTGAATCCTTTGCTAAGCAGTACAACTAGCAAAATCTCCAGTCACTTTGCTGTAGATGACATTTGCTGAAGAAAGGTCACCTTTTTCTTGTCTTTCTTTTATTACTGGTTTTGACCTTACTGGTCATGATTTCCAGAGAGAAGTCCTGTGTTCCACGTGATGAGAGAATTGCATATTTAATAATAATTTGTAATACTCTATTGCACATAGCTTTTTCAGTCACTGCTGAGCTAAGTTGGGATCACAGACTGATAAGTGACATTCATTGGGTGAAATGATCAGAGATCAGAGATCAGAGATCAGAGACCCACTTGCAAATGCTGCAGTTATTTCATGCTTCCCAGGAGCATCTCCACACAGATGTAATTCTAAAATACAGAAATGCAAAGAAAAAATAAAAGTATTAGGAGCAGTGTCAATGTCTGTTAGAGTTCATTCACCAGAAAAACAAGAGTCCATATTCTTATGTCCCTCTTAGCTGCTGATATGCTGAAACTTTCTGCAATCTCTTTGTGCAGCCAACCCAGTTCTTATTCCACACTTCAGATGTCTTCAGCTTCCCTGTTCTTTGACACTGGTCCTCCAAATTTCAGGCTTTCATTTGCATCTGTTATAATTATCACTGTCTTGTATCATTATTTCCATATGTTTTGTCTTGTCTCTTCATCAGTTATTTTCCTGCATTCCAACATTGGAAACCCACATGGATTAGCCTAATCCGAGTCCTAGTTCTATTTTGTACACAAAACTATAGTATCTATAAGGCTATAGTATCTATAATAGATATATTAACTATAATAGATTTCAGTGGTCCTTGTGAGGTAGCTCATCTAGAGCAGAATTGGCTGTGGTAGCAGTTTCTGAAGGAAGGACCAAGACTTGAAAGGACTTCAGATGTAATAACAAAACACAACAAAGCAAATCAGTGCCTCCCTGAATGACTCTGTGAGTGTCCACCTCCATTTGTAAAAAAAAGACAGCCTTTTGAGAGGAGGAAGGAAGAAGAGAAATCCCACCTCTGTAAGGACTGCTAGAGGATTTGGAACTGTTCCAGGGGAAGATACTTTGCCTTTTAAATTTACATTTCTTTACCCTCTCAAGATGAGTAAAAGCAAGTGTCACCCTCTCATATTTCCCTTTGTGATTGCTTCAAACCATCTTTCTCACAGGGTTAAAAATTATGTTTGAACTGAAGATTTGGTGGCAATAATGAGCTTCTAGGAAAGGAGTAGGACTGGAGTAGTGTATTAAACCAGAGTCAGCATGACCTATTTTTTATCAATGGAGAAATGCCTCTTTTGAAGGCTTGAGTTTATAAGATAGGTTTGAGATTGATATAGGTTCCCTAAAGTGAAATTGGGGAATAATATCAATGTTTCAGCTTGTCAAAGCAGAATGCAAGCAGAGTTCCAGCACAGCAGCACTCAGTCCCTGGTGGGTATGTCTTTATGTTCCTTTAACTCTGAGAGTATTCTTTTGCTTCATTAGCTTCTGGAATTTATGTTCTGTCACAGCTCAAAACTACAGGAAGGATTTTATAAAAAGCCATAGGACAGTAAGCAATATTCTTGACCAAACTCACCTACTCTTTTGATTTCAGCTGATGTTTTCTAAGATGTAACATTTAAAAATGCCCAGCTCTACGTGCCTTTTTACACATTGGTTTATTGTCACAGGCTTATTTTAAGTCATTATTGGAAATATTTTTCAGTGCTGTAAGAAAGATGTTTAAAAACTACTCACTACACGGTAACAATTTCAACATACACATTTCCAGAGAATATATGCACCACCAAACTGATATGTACAAAATTACCATGTAAAATGGTAAATGCTTTTCACCTTACTGAGTGCCTTGGAAGATTAGATATAAGGACTTAACTATTTTCCAAAGTAATTTAGAAGTGTTTGAAGATCATAGTGGAAAAGGCATTAGCTGAAATGGTACAGAAAATTTTCTTATAAAGTTGTTAGAGATCTTAAAATACACTTGTTTCTTCCAAAGGATTGCTTAGAAATTAGTAACTTGCAATTGGGAAAAAAGTCCAAACCCTGATAATTTTGGCCATATAGCTATAGCAAAATAGGAAATCCAGTTTATTTGTAGGATATTGGCAAACAAACTAATTGAAGTCTGCAGAAAACACTGGTTGTTAAGCATTGAAAATATAATTGACATAATTAAGAATTCCAAACTTTGATTATTTTATCTGATACAATATCAGCTATTCAGCATGCTGGTAAAAATTGTGCATAAATATTTATACAAATGTGTATGCAAATACTAAAAAACCTGTGGGCAGTTAGAACTTTGTTTATTCTCTGTGTCCAGTATTCATGTACATTTGTACCTACTTAATATGGCAAGACAGGATGCCCTCCTGCAGTGCCAAGTAACATCTGGTCTCTGCCTTCACTTTCTGCAGAATTTAAATATGAAATCTGCCTTTCGGGGATTCTGGGTAGGGGGAGGTACTTAAAATTGATCTGATTTTAATAACGTTTTTTAATAGGAGTGTTTTTTTATAATGTATTATACAGATGAGTGTATAAAGAAAATTGATGTATAGGAAAACACAGCTCAGGCAGGTGAGTAAATATCTCACTACACAGTCCAGAGACATTGCAGACAGTGCTGAGTTTAAATTCCTTCAGCTTTCAGTTTTGGGCTGCATCACATACCTTTTTTTGTGATTTGCTTCAACAAAGAACTTCACAAGCACCAAGTTATCACATGTCCAAGTTACTCCAAAGTTTCAGCTTCTCTTTTGCAGTTTTTCATCTGTGTGGAAAGGGAGTAGCAGCCCTGTGCCTTGTGGAGTACTGTAGGAGTTTGGGAGAAAGCTGGATACTCTTATGACTGAGCTGTAAAATTCCCAAGGACAGCCTGTGTATGAACAGCCCTGGCCAGAGGGAGAAGGGAGAGACACTTAGGATTGCTAAGTGCCTACTTTTCCTTACTAGCTACTTAAATAAGTATCAGACAGCAACCAAAATAGGAGGTAGGACTAGAGTAATGTGCTGGGTTTGACTGGGGTAGAGTTGATTTCCTTCACACCGGCATAGGCTGGGATTGGCTCCTGTGGCATGACGCCCTGCTGGGAGTCCCCGGGAGCGCGGTGACAATGACTGCACCTGCCCTCCCCTGGTGCAATGTCTGCTGCTAAGCCGAAGGGCCTGATTAGTCCTTTCTCTTTGCAGGTATTTTTATGGTGCTTTCTCTGCTGTCGATTGTTTACGGCGCCTTGCGCTGCAACATCCTGGCCATCAAGATCAAGTACGACGATTACGACGTCCGCGTGAAGCCCACTGCCTACCTCTGCATTTTCATGTGGAGGAGCTTCGAGATCGCCACGCGCGTCGCGGTGCTGGTGCTTTTTGGGTCAGTCCTTCGAATCTGGGTTTTCCTCATCGTGCTGCTGAATTTCTTGGGTTTCTTCTTCTACCCGTGGGTTCTCTTCTGGCTGAGCAAGTCGCCGTTTCCTGAGAACATAGAGAAGGAATTGAGCAGGCTGGGCACCACCTTCGTCCTGTGCCTTCTCACGTTCCTGTATGCTGGCATTAACATGTTCTGCTGGTCGGCAGCGCAGGTGGAGCTCAGTGACCCTGACTTGATCAGCAAATCCCAGAACTGGTACCGGATGACCGTGTACTACATCGTGCGGCTGATGGAGAACGCCTTCCTCCTGCTCATGTGGTACATCTACAGAACAGACTTCTACCTCTATGTCTGCGCCCCAATGCTGTTCCTGCAGCTCCTGATAGGTTACTGCATGGGCATCTTCTTCATGTTGGTGTTCTACCAGTACTGTCACCCCTGCAAAAAGCTTTTCTCCTCCAGCATTACCGAAGCTTTGCTGTCCTGTTTCAAGATCCTCTACTTTATTTGCCAGCATCAAAAATCCACTCTATTGAAAAGCAAGGTGGTGATGAAATCTCCTGAAAATACTGATGAAGCACACGACAGTGGCAAGACAATAGATTCTCAAAACAGGAATATTCATCAAAGTGCTTCTTCCAATGCCTAGTACAACTGGAAGCAAGTAGGTGCCTTTGGAAGGTGGCAGATCACCTGCTGGGAACATTGTGTATCTTAGACATTGTGTCTTGTGGGTAGGATTTCTTTCTTGCAGTTGTAGCACTGCATGATGGCTGACATGCCTGTTTTTGTGGAGAACAGTGTATGAGTATTTGTGTCTGTGTGTGTTTGTGTACGGAGAGCAATCGTTGTTTGTAGGTTTCTATTTCAGAGCCTTTTTGCACATAGGTTTATTGTCACATGCTTCTTTTAAGTCATTATTGGAGACATCATTCAGAAACTGTTCTGATGCTCATCTTACTCAGGAATTCTGAGGATGGAAAGCTATGAATTTTATTTCTGATAGGATGTCCCATGGCATGCCACGGAAACAGAGCTTAGACCTGGACTATGTATGGACTGTAGCTGTGGTCTGCTTTGATCAAATTTTAGACTATTTTACACTCTAACCAGTGTAATAATATAATATTTCTCTCAGTAGTAGAAGAATTGGATTACACAATGCACTGTAGTCTGGGTTGCCATGAAACAGCCAATTAGCCAGCACTGACATGGAAATGTGACTGAGGATGACAGAGGGGTTTTTGGCTTTGCACTGTTTCACCCTTCATGTTTACTGCTTGTTAGTAAGGGAATTAAATTTAACACATTAATTGTGATGTTCTGGAATAGCTCATTTTTCTTCCATTATCATTTCTTTAATACTTTGTGATGTGCTGGTGTCAGGGTGGTGTCAAATACCTAGAGGCTGAGCAGACAGTGTGTACCAGTCCTGTAGGTGCTCTCCAGTGCACATCTCTGGAGAGTGGCTCACCCCCTCTCAAAATGTGGGTGATATGAGCCACTCTCTGGAGACCTGTTACTCAGTGTTAACCAGATGCCTTCACAGTTACTTCTGACTGTCCATCTTCCTTTTACATGGCTGAAGTTAGAGAGATGAGCACTACCCTGCTTGTCAGGGCTTTGGTAGTGCATCAAATAGGCAGCTCATTGACTTTTTATATTGGGATTGAAGATGCTGATTCCTTCTTTTTGAGCTGTGATTTGTTATGATTAGTTTAATATCATTAATTCAAAACTCTCTATGTTTCTTTACCTGAATGACTTCTTTACCTCAGAAGTATCACAACACTGAAGTCTGAAAGAGAAAATGGAAGTCATTGACTTTTTGTTCTCAGCAATACATCACCACAAATAAAAGTGTTTCAGTATTTTGCAAATTTTTGAGAAAGCTTTAGCAGATGAACACCCAAGAATTTAGTGAAAACACACAAACCTATATGTATTTTCACAAACTAAGTGAAAGCTTATTGCACTTTATTTGCTTAGCACCTTCCTAACATTTCTTTTGCGTGTTACACATTATGGCTGCTCGTGGCAACAAATAATTGATGACCCAAAACATCTCCCAGTGTCCAAAGCTTAGCCTCCATTCTGTCATCATGCAGGATGCAAAGCTCTTCATAGGGATGACATCATCATAATTGTTTTAAAAGTGTCTCAAACTCAGGTCTGAGGTCATTTATAATGAAATATGTCACCTGCAGTGCTGCAAAGACATAATTGTTTTTATTTTTTTATTTACTACAGTGTAAATGAATGTCTTCATTTTTCAGTTTTATTATGGAGTAATGTTTTCATTTTGCTTAATATGTGTCTATGTATGATATATGTATGTAGATGTCATTAAATTATTGGTGGGTGGTAATGGGATTTTTGGCCTGATTTTGCTGTGGGAATGTGCCTCATTTCTGGGGAAGACACTAAACACCTCCATTCTAATTTCCCTGAGGAGGATAGAATAGTGAAGTGACTCCTTTAAGACACGACTCTGTTTCTCTCTACCTTTCTATGTGAAAGTACAGTATAGTATTTCTCTTTGCTTTTCTAGATGTAAAAGACTATTGCTTTTTCTTTTTCAGTAGTGAGTCAAAGGAGCAAGGGAGAATGTAATCCTTTCTTGCAAACCTGTAGAGTTCAGTCCACAGGCTCAGATTTTCTGTGTTCTTAGCCAAAACTGAGTGTCTGTCTTTATAACTGGACACTCATCAATATCAATAATCAGGGAATTATAGTGGCTGCCTACCTACAGATGTACCCAGGTCTGAAATGTTAGTCTTTGGGGGAAAATTTAGAAAATAACTTCATATGTAGAAGTAGTTGATATCTAAAGAGAGAGCTTAAAGCAGAGTTTGGATGCTGTAAGTGGTGCAGTTGTGATTGTGCCATTTGGAAACAGTGAAAGCTTCACAAACCTCAGTCAGGTCGGTGCTACTGAGAAATGTTGATTCTGCAGTGAAGTAAAATTTAGGAGAGTTACAGAGCCAGGGGCCTAGGATGAATACACAGTGAGTACCATTAAACCTCACAGACTACTGTATATGCATATTTAGAGTGTGTGCCATATTCTTATTTTTATACCAGTCTCCTGAAGTGCATGCCTAAGGAGCTGACTATTTACATCACTGTAACGAGAGGGGGAAAAAAAATAATTTATATGGGTTCTAATATTTTCCTATGGTTTTGCCTTAGTTGTGCAGAATAACCAAATACAGTTCAAGCACTCCACCAGCACGAGGGGCTGTTGCCTGTGCCGTGCCCGGTGTCCCCATGGCCCGGGGTGGAGCTCTGAGGGATTGATCCAGCTGAGAAAGCTGCAGGAGAGGGAGACAGAGAGACAAAGATACTGTGTTAGGGCAGGGCTTTAAGGGAGCAGCTGATTTTGCTGAAGTGTTGCTGTAGAGCTGCGAGAGGCAGTTTTCCCCCAGGTAATGATAGTCTGGAGGGCTGTTATCGGTGGGTACACCATGGGGAGAACAGGGAATCTGTCTGTGTGTGAATGGGTGGTCTCTGCTGCAAGCTCACTGTGCTTTTCCTCTCCCCCATGAGTGTTAGAGGGGCCCGTGTGTTCCATGGAAGGTTTTAGTGCTTCTGCTGAAAACTGTACTCTTTTGAGTAGTCTTGGGTCACACAAAGGATGGCTCAGCAAGGGTTATTTGTGTGTTTAAGAGTATGCAAGATCTGACACGAGTTTTCTTTTATACTTGTAAAACAACACAAATTAAATCATTGAAACGATCCCTCAAGTTGTGTTGGTATCAGTTTTTAGTGTGCTGCTTTCAAGAAATAACAGAGTATGCTGTCATCTGTCACCATGCACAGCAGAAATGTTTTCAAGAAGACCTGACAGAAGAATCAATCTATGATTTATTTAGGAGCTCTTTACTCCCCATTTCCATTGCTTTCTATGTAAAAGTACAATGTAATATTTCTCTTTGCTTTTCTAGATGTAAAAGACTATTGGTTTTTTCCATTGATGTTTAGCAGAACTCTTTATAAGAGGGGGGCAGTTTAAGATACCAGTGTTGTATGGAACAAGATTAGTATGTTATTCATTGTGAGTGTGAGAATATTTACTGGTTTACATGGAGAACTGGGAGGAAATTGTTACCTTATAAAGAATATTTTAACTTCTTTTCTGCACACTTGTTTCACACTCATCTGGATTTACCATATACTTATATCTGACCCTGGGAGTATCTAGTAAAATGAGCAATGCGGACTTTTGGGGAGATACAAGAATGCACAAAAACTTTGCAACACATGTAAGTATGTCTAAATTTAAATAGATAAAATAGACACAAATTTTTTAGATATGGGTGCAAATGGATACATTACAACAAGTTGTAATGTGTGTACATCATTTACATGAGCATTGAGAAAAGATTTTAAAACTCCTGGTGGTGATTGACTCTACTGTCTGCTAGTAAGAGCTGCACTCCTTAGTGTAGAATTGGTGGATACTTGGAACTGCTAAACTTTAATTTTAATTTAATTTAATTTTTTTTATTTACAAGTAGTTCCTTTATTTTTTCCCCATAGTAGCTGATAATATCTAAAACAATGAACCATTTTCTATCACTTTTCACCTGTTTGAAGGCCTTATGTAGCAAAGAAAACAGGAGTTTGAACTCAGATGTTTGCCAGCCAGACATAATAGTATATATAATATTGTATTTTAAAATGAAGTTTTGGTGAGTGCCTCAACTCACTCAGGAGTCATCACAGAAACATGAACACACAGTTATATGATAAGTTTGATTTACCAGAGACAGAAGACTTGAAAAGCAAGATGTATTAAAGATTATGTAATTTCCTACTGATCAAGAAAAAAAAAGTATAATAAAACTCTTAGGTCTTGAGGTCACCCCAAAATTAAACAAAGAGTGAAAGGTAAGTGTTTCAAAATGACAATATGAAAATTTACTGTCTGAATCTCTGTCCTGAATGAACAATTTCATATCCTGGGGAAAAAAAAAAGGACAGTTTTATCCTCTTTTTCTTTCTTTTTCTTATCTTTTTTTTTTTTTTTTAATTACATGCAGTTACAAGTAAAACCTCTTGCCACTGAAATAAAGTTTTATGGAAATTATGAATGTCTATATTCAGGTACAAAAATTTTGCCTTTCAGGTGGGAAATTCAGATGTGAATGATCTGTTTGTAAAGGCTTCTAGTCACAGACTATCATTAATGGGAAAACACATCTAAGCAGAGGAGGGATGCTAATTTGTTGGATGTTCCTTACTGAGATCCTTCTGGAATAACATCACAGTTGTAACTTTTTGACTCTGAAGGTGAGACCTAATTGATTTAATGAACTAGAAACAGCCTGTCTTAAACAGGGTATGTGCCTTCATGTTCATAATTGCTGAAATTCCTATTTTGACAGAGCACACAAAATGACAGCAGATAAACGTTACATATTTTAACTTCTGAAATGTCTCTCATCAGCTACTTGTTTCATCTGATTAATGTGCCCTGTCAGTAGAGAGCTTTAATCAGCCACAGACACTTCCTGGAAAATGATCAGGAGCAGATTTAGATGGAGAGCGATGCCAGAGGTAGGCAAGGTGAAGATTAATTCACATCTGCCTCTTAGAGTGGGAAGTAAATGTCCCAAACAATAGCACAGCACCTTACAGACATGGTGCCAGCCTTGCATTTTGTAGTGTTTATGCATGGATTTCCAGTTCTTGTAAATGGAGTGGGCTGTGTGCTGGACCCAGCAGCAAACAGCAGAGGAGTGTGATTGCTTCAGTTCTGTGTCCCTGGCCCTCCCAGCTCCAGCTGCATCCTTCAGAACGTGTGTCTGCTCCCTCTCTGCTGCTTCATGGGCATCATTTCAAATAGCAATCGAGGAACAAGGCTCAGCCAGATTTTTCAGTGGGGCTGCTCTTTTGGAGCCCAAGATTCCTGGCAATGAAAAGGGCTGAACTCGTGGAATGCATCAACATTTCATTGCCATTTTAAATATTTTAGTAATGGTGGGCAGTGCAGTAACTCAAATGTAGCCAGGTGTCATTTAAAAAAAAATAAATGGGAAATGGAATTTTCTAAAAGAAGGAGCTTCAGTTTTGGAGCTACAAGGAAAGTAAGAGAGCCCTACAAAAGCAGAATAATTAGGTGTTTAAACTTTTTTTCATGATGTTGATTGTGGTCTTCCCTGCCCTTCTTAAGATTTTGAGCAACAAGAAGAAAAAATATCAAACAGGAGAAAGAGAAATATTTTATGGAAAAAAAAAAGAAAAAAGAAAAAGTCACTGCAAACCTATGGAAATGTGTGTGGCAACTCACAAACATGTTGCATTGAGGATAAGCTTGCATTTCTCCACTGATGCTCTTAGAGAGACATAGTGAAAACCCCAGAAAGGAGTCCAAGTACAGTGAGGCAGAAACTGTGAAGGTCATGATCTAGGACATAGCATCATGTTAAAAATTCAGTATCAATCTTTTTTTTTTTGACTACTTTAATATCAGCAGTCTTAATTATATGTATATGTATTTGTATGTATGTTATACATACAAATATAGAAATATGTAATTATTTATACATATATTTTATGTATGATGTGTTATAGTACACACATTAGTCTGATTCTGCATCTGAGCACAAATAGGCAATTTCAGTGCTAATGATCAGAACAGAAATGTCACCACTGACATCTTATGTGCAGTTTGCTTACACAATTCCACCTTCCTTATGCATGGGAAGAAAAACAATGGACTGTGCAATATGTCAGGTAGTTTTTTAAACCACATAGTAGCTAGATGGTTCCTGCTTTGATCTTGTTTTCTTCATCAGCTGATGAGATGTGATGTGCTGAACAAACCTGTCCTTTATAGAAAGATAAAAGGTGATTGATTGGAGAAACCTGGGACACTGCCTGTGCTAAGCCTTGTTCATGGAGATTTGGCTGTGTGGCTCAGAAATGAACCAAGCTTCCTCAGATTCAGAGGAAGGGGAAAACTTTGCAGAAGGCAGGTTATCAGGTGGGAACAGACAAGGAATGTAATAAGTGAAAAATTACTTCTGCCTAGCCATGAAAAATGGGCCTCAGCCACGATGTTGGTGTTGTGCCATGAGGATTGATGGTAAGGCAAATTCAGGGAAGGCTGCAGAGTGCTGTAGCATTAACTCATCAGACAACTCAAATGCCAGTGACAGCTGACTCTCCACCATAATTTACCATTGGCCCAAAATGCAATGGGAGCCCCCAAGGGCACCAAGCAGGAATCCATTAGCCATCAACTATCAATCACTTGCCCTGTAGTGTCCTTTAGCAGTCAAGGGCTTATGTGTTTAAGCTGTTATCTTAATAACCCATACATCACTGTTCTTCCCAGGGCCCAAAAGCAAGTGAGCAGTTGTCTCTTCAAGCAAGAAAAGAAAAAAAATCACTAAGGAAGGGGAAATTTTACTAGTGGGAGATCTAAAATTAGAAACAACACACTGTTTATAGTCTTAAGTGCTTCAGTCATCCAAAAGAAGTTCTAGTGTAATAGAAAACTAAATGAAATTTTAGCATGTGTAGGAGTATATTTGTATGGGGAGAAAAAAATACTGACACAGGATTGGAGTATGATTTGGCAGATTCTCCTTGCCAGGTAGCAAAACTGAGATGACATTGTGTCCCTTAATGCAAAAGAAAGTGTCAGAAGTCACTGTAATTATCAGTCAACAGCTCTGATTTTGATCAAAGTGGACACAGCTCTTCAAGCTTTGGCAGAAAACTGTGTGAGAGAATCTCTAAATCTAGATGAGAAAAAAAATAGGTACCTCCAACCTATTGCTGCTCCCATGAAAGCCTGAGCAGTGAAAATAGCTGAACGTGATTAAACCATCAAAACTTAAGAAGTCATAAACACAAGAAAGCAAGTAAATAAATAATCTTGTGGAAATTGTAGTCCCTAATATAACCCACACATTGAAATTATGATTTTCATAGTGATTTCTCTGGAAGTGTTAAAAATGAGTGCCAGGAGGGAGAGGGCTGTATGTATGAATAAACTGCTGTAGAGTCTTGCAACAGGAGGCTTTAATAACTGCTCATCCCATGGTGATTTAACCTGGAAGAAATTCACCCCAGTTCAAAGTCCAAGTTATTTGACACTTGTGTCTTCACTGAGTTTCCCAAAGAGATGGATGGATGCTTCCAAACTTCTCTTGAGTGTAAATTAAGCTAGATGGGGGTTTGTGAGATAGTCTCAGGCAAGTGTCCAAGTTATCACGGAAAATCCAGAAGCAAAAAAGCTTTATCAAAACAAATGAGTAAAGGGAAACATAAATCCAGTAATTGTGTGGCTGGAGCAGTGTAATTCTATAATAAGAGGCAATTTAGGTGTGATTTAGCAGCATATAGACTTCATGCTGAATGTTGGCACAGGGATGAACTCTCTTTTAGTAATCTAGCTGAAGGATAATTTTAAAGCAAAAGCCTCTTCCTTGGTGCCGTAATTTATTGCATCATGTTTGATGGATATGTCTTGGTTAGACACATCCATTAAACATGACATCATTCCTCAGTGTTTTCTCTACTGATATCACTGAAAATGAACATAAAATTAAGGCTGTGCCTGTCAGATGTCTGGTTGTGGACAGTCATCTGCTGACGGAGCTGGGTCACCCCCACACCTCCACACTGAGCATTGGGAGGGAGAAAAATCAGCAAAAGAATTGTCACAGCACTCCTTTGAATATCACAAGACAAACTGCAGCACTGTAAAGACCTGCAATGTCACCTTGCATTTCAGGGTTTGGGCACCGGGGTGTTCACACCTGGGGGCTGCTCCTGGGCCTGAAGGGGGATGCTGGAATTCTTCTGGGGATGTAGAGTTATACTGATGCCACAGGCATGAGCCACCACAGCACAGCTCTAGCAGGCTGGGAGGCACCTCCTTTAATTCTGGCTGTGGAATGGGGATGCAAACCTGTCAGGAGTAATACAGCTTCAGCAGATCCTGTTAGGAAGAACGGAAGTGAGCTGATGATCTCTCAAGTCCTTTTCCAGACTGTGATCAGGAGCTGCTAATTAGAAATGGGATTTGAAAGCCCAGCGCTGAAAGGGAGAGGGAAAAGCGGGGAAATGGTTTAGAACAGGGATGCAGCAGGAAAGGCCACACGAGGGCGGGTGCATACGGAGGGAAGGTCGGGGATGGATGAGCAGGATCCCAGCTCCTTCCCCCGAGAGCGGTGCGGGGCCGGCGCTGCCAGCGGGCGGCACCGCGGGGCTGCGGAAACACCGACCCGGGCGAGACAGGCACTGGACACACTGCCGTCCCTCCTCTCACGTCTTTCGAGATGTTTTCTTGAGCCGGAAATCGCTGGTGGAGTTCTCTCCAGGCAGAGAAAAGTTACCCTGAGCTATCATTAGCACGTGTAAACGAAGCGGGTCTGCAGCCCTGGGAGGAAGATATCTCGCAAATAGATGATGGTTGTGTTCCAGAGCCACATTAGTAGATCATAGAGCTGGTACCTTGCCCAAATGATGCCTTCGGGGATCCCTCTCCCTCAGTCCTATGCAAAGGCAGGTTAATTTTAATTTTACCTCTGCCTCTATACACAAGAGGTTATGCTGTCCCAGCTTTAGTCCAGCTCTTCCTGGAAACTACTGGCTGCTTAATGAGATGAAATTTCTGCCTGTGCTTAGGACACGTTGCTGGTGGTGTCCCTTCCAATAACAGCAGAGTGCAGCCATTCTGCCCCATCTTGTGGTGATACTGCTGCTTGACTTCAAGCCAAGACTGGTGTGGCAAACAGCATCTGGATGAGACATGGATTTTTTTTTACTACAGCACATGGGTCTCTCATGATGACTGCAAAGGACAGTGTGAGGAAATACTGGAGCAGGGAATTGCATTGGGAGTTATAGTGTAAAGCCAGGACCTAGAAAGATCTGCCAGTCCTTACTGGAGTCTCATTGACATATTTTTCCCTGGCTCATATCTATCCCCTTTTCTGCTCTCTCAGCTTGGAATCATTTATTTTGTAAACAGAAGTTTCAGACTACGCCATTCCCTGGAGTGAGGGCAAGCACAGAGTGAGTGCCTCAGGCTGCCTGTGAAGAGTCTTTTCAGGGAAGACAGCTTGACAAGTCCCTTGTTTGCTTCTTCCTCTTTGGTGTAGAATCAAGGGAAAGCTGGTAAACAGTGATTGCACAGTATTCAAAATCTACAAAATGAAAAGAGGTTAATCAAGGTCTCTGCTTGGCCTTCCCCCTGCTGCATGAGAAGGAAGAGCTGGATCTCTCACTCTGTTCCTCACATCATTCCCTCTTTTGGGGTTTTTACTTGCAGAATTTTTCATTGTCCCTTTTAGGGACATATGTGAAACGCCAAGGCCTATTGCAAACAACTGATATTAAATTTGTGCAGCAATACACAGACCGTTCTTGTGCAGAGCAGGAGAGGAGCTAAATCAGTTCCTAAGCAATGAGGTAAAATTACAGCAAGGAAAGGAAGAACCTTGAGACGTGAATACTTTTACAAGACAGTCATGTTGCAAAAGGATCAGTGTTCACTGAACTTTTCAGCAAAAAGGATGAAAAATTCTCTGAGTAATCAAGTAGTTTGAAACAAATTTTATGAATAGTGAGAAAGCATTTTTTCCGTACTTCAATTTTACACTCCTACATAATTAATACACAGCTGACATTTTTTTTTTTTTTCTTGTACAGGATGCATTTTCCAAATGAGTACAAAGTATAAGGCATTCAGGTTTTTTATAATAGCAAAAATGTTTTCATTCATTTAGAAGGTGAAACCATCAGAATTTAATCAGGGGTGGTGTGCATGTGGTTTTGGTACCATTTCTACTCAAATTTCTCACTTGCAGCAACAGGTGAATTTTGCTGTGCTTGTTGTTTCACATTCAGAGTTAACAGGAAACTCACAAGCCTCAGGGAGCACCAGAAACCATCGGCTGGGGAAGGGCCCAGCACCTCTGCCCTTTTGAGTTCAGGCAGTGAGATCAGCTGCTGCATTTAATAATTGCTAGGCTGAGGGTAGCTGAGATATAATCTGTTTCATGGTCTGTATTCACACTCTCAAAAGGACCTCAGACTTTGCAACTGTTGTGGCTCCCCCCAGAGAAGGCACAAGTAACTTACCCTGAGCTAGGGGGAAGAAAAAGACAGCAGGAATGCTGCCATTCCTGATCAGGAAGAGAAGGCTTGTCTTCACTGCAAGAATGGACATCCACAAATCAGAACTGTCCTCCTCCTTGCCTTCCTGGCCATTTCAACTGTTTAACTTCCAGAGGCTGCCTCCATAAACAAAAATATGGGCACCAGACCCTCTGATGTCATACAGATCCCTGGAAGCGTTACCCCATCCCTGAAAACATCCAAGGTCATGTTGCTCAGGGCTCTGAGCAACCTGAGTTAGTGTGTGGCCTCCCTGCCCATGGCAAGGGGTTGGAAGTAGATGATCTTTAAAGTTCATTCCAGCCCAACTGTTCTATTATTCTATAATTCTGTGATCCATTTGGGATGGCCATCAAAGGGTGTTCTGTGAGACTCAAAACCATGAAAAAACTCCTATCCAGAGACATAGGTCCTCAGTTTTAGCTAGGACAGAGAGGAATTTTGGAAGAAATTTTGTGAGGTTTGAATGTACTGGACAAAGACGAATGTTGGGTTAGCTTTGAAGTTTCTGTAGACATTGAATTACTGGAAGAGAAATAGTACTAGGGATTATTTATCAACAAAGATCAGCATGAACTGCATCTCAGTCCTGAGGTAATTAAAGAGACAGATCAGGGCAGAGGTAACTCTTCTGTGCTTTCCATGTTATACTTCAGCATTCAAAGCTATATAAAGTGGCAATACATTTTTTAGCAGAAAACCTGAGCAGTTGTACAATTTATCCCATCCTTCATATCACAATGAAAAAGTCTATTTCAACAGTTCATATGTATTTGAGTTATGAAAAGCTATATGTAAAGATGGTAGAAACATCCGGGGTCATGATCAAATGGTTAACTTGTTTCCCAAACGAATGAGAAAGGAAACAGGGTGCTGCAACCTTTTTCTCTCACTTCCTCATGAGAGGAGACATCAAGGCTGTCCCAGAGAGAGCAGGGCTGCTGTGCACACACATCTCAGGCAGCCATGGGGAACTGGGTGGAGAATGAAGGACTGTCCATCTTCGTCGTTGTAAGTACAATTTTTATGGTGATTTGTGTCTACTGAAAAGTTCCACAGAGAGCTGTGCTGAGCAGTTCTCACTGTACCAGTGAAAGATGCACCTGATTATGCTGAAAGTGGGGCAGCAAATGCAGGGAAATGCTTCAAGGAAATAATTTTTTAGGAGCTCTCTTGTATTTCAGTTGCTGTAGGCTTCATTGTTAACTGACAAATGATCATGTGTTAACTTTGCTTTGCTAGAAATGCTTTAGTTAAGCAAAACAAAAAACTTAAAACTCACTTAACTATGTGCACTTCAACAGAGAAAGCAATTAAAATAATCATCCTTTCTTACACTTCTGTGGACAGAAGTGGATGTAGCTGAAAGCACAGTGATGGTATAAAATATTTATTAATGTCAGATTCAAGAATTTAGAGCAGAGATTCATGAATCCTTCATTAGGACAATTAGTATTTGAATTGAATTTGTTTACAGTTTGCATAGAGGGGCTGTGAAAGTAGGCTAAATTAATTCTGAGTAATATTTAAAAGTATGGAAAATCCCAGTTTCATTTACAAGTGCTAAAGTGTAAGCAGGGTAGTCCTCCTTGGATAAAACTGAGTTTATGTTCTATTGCTTTGGTTTTCTTTACTTCACAGTGTGATCCAAGGGCTAAAGGTATGCTTCTCTACATATATTATGTACACATACATATATGTATTAAAAACATATACAAAACCAAAATGCAAGAACAGTTCAGGTGCTGCGGCTACCTGTTGTTAGTAGATGTGAGTACAGAGAGGAAGAAAAAGAAAGCATAGAATTTGCATATTTGTGGTTATTGAAATGTGAACACCTTTATTCCAAGAAGTACTTCTGCTGCTATGAGCAATCAGTACTTGCATATGACCTTGTAGTTTAGGAGCATAATCCCATATCTGTGGCACTTCAGTGCTTTGAAAGGGAGTGACTGTGATTGCTGTCACCTTCAGTGACTTGAGGAAGTTGAAACTGCCAAGAGGTGAATTCTGGTTTTTTCTGTTTTATTTTTTTCTCCCCCATCAGAACTGAAGTATTAAAAGTATTAAGTAAGAGACCTTTATTTTGCTCAAATAAAGAATTTGAGTTTTGAACCTCAAACCTATCACAAGGTCAGAGTAATAGGGAAACTAACAGATATACTGGTAAAGAAACCAGCTAAAAAGATAAATAACTTGAAACCTTACCCAAGTGTTCTGCTTTGGCCTCTACATCTTTACAGCACACTGAGCAGGCACAGGGTTGTCCAGTGCTTGACAGAAACAGGACAGACATAAATCCTACTGAGGCACCTCAACAAAACAGAAACATGCTGCCAGAGTGTGCCACTGTCACTTTTAATAAATACCTTAAGCACTTAATCCTGAGATGAGCTTGGTGTTTTAATGAGGACTTGGGGATTTCCTATATACTGCCTTACCCTGATGGAAATCCTTTCATTTCTCACATTTTCAAGATCTGAAATAATCCCAAGGGTTTTTTACAGCATTATTTGAGCCAAAAAACTAGTAAAAAGTATGGGTTAGGAGGGGTGAGGAACTGTAATGTCAACTTTTCTGAGGTTTCTCCCAGTTCTCAGACTTTCTCACTGTTTTCATGCACCACTTAGTAAAACTACCTATCCTGATTGCACTGACACAGATCTGTTTCAATATGGGATGTGAAATCAGCCAAGCAGCTCCAGTAGGGAAAGTATCCAGATTCATTAGGATCTTTTTTTCTGGATGGACTTGTAGCTGCCTAAGAGTTAATAGCATTTCCCTAAAATACCTGCACCTTAGGATGTGTAAGTGTGAGAAAATTCTGCAGTACAGTTACAAAGAAACGTGATTTGGGGTAGTCTACATGCTACCAAAGGGTCTGCATTGAATATTCCCTGCTGTTGGTTTCAGACTCTCTTATTGAATTGACCCTATGTTTAATTTAGCCCATCTAAATGTAGATCTCAAGCTTCTTTGTCACAGCTTCCAAGTCTTCCTCTCACATGGGTGCCAGTGGAATTGTCATTTGGAAGAGTCCTGAACTTTCAACGTTATCTGGAGATTTAACTGGACTCAGAATTAAACACTTGTAATATGACAGCCAACCCTAAACTCCATGACCTATGAAAATATTTCAGCTGCATATTGCTGTATTTTGTTCTATTGGCACTCCTGTATGCTGTGTTCACACATCAGAGCCTATTTATACCAGAAATATTTCTGTCACCCCTGCTGAAAGCTTCATAACCTCCAGTATAGCTCACTGCACAAACAGGAACACAGGGAAGTAACTGACTGTTATCTGTGTAAATTCAGGCAGATTATTTCTAACTACAAACTGTAAGCTTCCTGTTTAATTCTCTTTCAGCTTGTGTGGCTGGGCTTAAATGTCTTCCTCTTTTGGTGGTACTATCTTGTGTATGATGTGCCACCAAAATTCTTCTACACCAGAGTGCTCCTTGGCGTAAGTACAAGATATTATTATTATTTTGGCACAGACAGAGCACACAGCAGTTCTGAATAGTTTCAGTTGATCTAAACTGGGTCTGGTAGCTGGAGCAGCAGGCTCATGTAGAAGCTACATGCAAGCAGATAACTGAATGCAGGAAGATGTCCAGTGCTTCTGAATAGAAAGCTGGTACACAAAATAGAGAGATCTCATTCTAAAGATGTTTTCAGTTAACTATTATGTTCCTGGTAATTAAATTAGGCATTAATTGTGGCAGCTTTATTAAGCAAAAGATGAATAAAATATTGCCGTTGAACTGCTGTGCAGTTATTTCTCCTTGCAATTATTTTTCAGAGCATGAATAGTTTATAAATATATTGGCTCTGAAAAGCAGTCATCCTTCATGTATTCATCAAGAATGTGAGTAGTAGTCAGGTGAAGTGATCCTGGATCCTGGGCTATTCCATGTAATCCAGCTGGTTGATGCAGTATTATGTATCCTACTACAAACTCACTTCCAAAGCTACCACAGGTAATGACCAATTGACAGGGAAAATTGATTTGTTCACACGTTTTAAAACGCTGAGCACAGATGTAAAAATCAGCCTAAGCTTCAGATTACAGAGGGCAGCATTTTGCCAAAGGTTTGCAAAGCCGTGGTTTAATTCTACAAAGCATGAAATCCCATTCTGCATACAGCTTCTGGTCTGTGGATCAACTCCTGTCCTTTGCAATCATGGTGTAGTTGCCTTTGAAGTCACAGAGACTCATGCTTGGATAAGTAGAGCTCAGTGTAACCACAAACAGCTGTGGTCTAAAACCTAAAAGGGTCTCAATCCATTCAAGGAGAGCAAATGTTATTTTTCTTCCCTTCATTGTGTTTAGATTAATATGGTCATTGTTCCTTCATTTGAAACAGTTCGAAAATCTTAAATAATTCAGGATTTAAAGACCGACAATGAGGAAATAGATTTTTAAAAGCTGAGGCAACAAATTTCTTTAGACTTCTTTCCTGACAGAGAACTTAAACCACTTCTCTTAGATGCTTTCTTATAAGCATCTACCATAACCCCCAGCAACTGAAACCACAGACTCTTTACAAAGCCTTGGGTCACAAAACTCACCTAATGGCTTAGATTTGCACCTGTCTTTGACTGTTGAATGCCAGATGTGACAGGGAGTGTTTTGTGCAACCATATTGATTCAAAAGTAAAAACAGGAGGTGTCTGTTTGTCTGCAGGAATGTGTTCTGCCTGCACATGTGTTTCTCACTTGACCAGAGCATGAGTCCATTGAACATTCACAGTGTAAATGTGAACTCTAGACCTCACACTCTTTACAAGTTGTGATATAATACATAAATTAAGTCTGTGCCTATCCATGCCCTGGGTAATGTTTCAGGTAATGCATTTAATAACAGCATGTCTCTAATTACAGCGTGCTCTGGCTCTTGCAAGGGCCCCTGCAGCCTGCCTGAATTTCAATTGCATGCTGATTCTGCTGCCAGTATGTCGAAATCTGCTCTCCTTCCTCAGAGGATCAAGCGCGGTAAGATGAGGAAAGAATTTCAAAATTCATGAAAGATAATAACCTAAACAGACCTGCAAATATACCAAGAAACTTTGTCCAAGTTCCTCAAATATACCATATTTTGAGGATGTCTTCTTGTAAGAAGCAGATAAGCCTGGAGTTTTACTATGGGCAAGACAGAGTTCTAATGCCCATGGGGTATCTAGAGCTCTGATGAGAGTTTAGCTTTGGATTAGTTTCCTTTGAGTCCTCCCTTTTTAGCTGCCTCCTGGGTGTGGTCCTGCCCTGGATGCAAAGTCCCTCTTTTGGCTGGCAGAAGGTGTTGATGCTCACACACATCCGCTGTTTGTCACTGAAGCTGCACTCACTTAAAGAGGGAAATATTAGCCCCGTCTGTCTTTGCATGCTCAGTTCTTATGGTAAATGTAGTTTTTTATAGACTTTCAGAATGTGACTTTTTTTCAGCTGGCTCATAAATTACATTCTTTCTCATCTGAATTGCATTTCCATCTCAGATGAAATTGTTCACAGGCCTTTTGACATTTTCTAGCTCCCAAATGCAGATGTTATACACGGCACTGAGGAACTGACACTAAGGAAAGGACAACTGATCCTAAGTGACAGCTGGAGAGGCTTCCTATGATAGTACTGACTTTATCACACTGCCAAAATCTAGATTTCTGGCTATTACAGCAGAAATAATGCAGAAAATGCAGGCCACGGTCCAGTGAAGAAGCAATATTCTCCTCGAGTTCATGGATTGTCCTTCCAAATGTATAATGATTCTTCCCTTCTTTCTGGACATTTTTAACATAAACACACTCAACAAAACCAGTTCCCAGAAGTTGTTTTTCATGTCTAAACCCAGTATAATTGTTTTAATGCAAATGAGACAGCCTGTGGGGGCTGAAAAGGCAGAGCAGAAGAGGAAGTGATAAAACAGATGCAATGTTTCAAGAGTCCTTTATAAGGGAAGAAAGTGGGATATGAAGCAATAAGAAAATAACCAGAGACAAAACAGGCTGACTTACATCTAGTTCATACATCCTCACTATGAGTGTGGCTGAATAAATGAGATGAGCCTGCCACTCTTAAAATACAGTTGGAAGCAAGGCCAGTGCTCTAGACTTTCTAAGGAATAACATTTAGGAATGTAAAACTGGAAATATATGTCAGGCTTTCAGTCTTTTCCTATACTCCTTCAGATCCTGAGATGCTACAAAACAGATAGCAGTCTGTTTTTCACCCTCCATTCCTGTAAAGGGAAAAAGGAAAATAAATAAAGCTGTAGGGTTAAAGTTTTTACTCTCTGCCCTAAGGCAGATCAGCAAGTATTAGCCAAAATCCAGAGCTGACTTCTCTGGCTGCAGAAGTCAATAATGAATGTAAATTTAGAAAGAATTGATGTTGCTATGGATGAATGCAACTGGAAAACAATGATGAGCTCTTATCATCTTATATGATGATCATATAAGGCATTTTTGAGATTGCACAGGTGAAAACAAGCTGGGCCAAGGTCTTCTAAGCTCAAAGCATTGAAGGAGCTGGGGATACAGATGGAGACTACTGGAGGGCCAGAACCTGATTCCAGGTGTTGAGAATTGTTTTCCAGCTGGGTCTTTGTGCTGCTTGTCCTGAATTGCTCCCCCCTAGCAGGAATGCTGTCCCTCTTGGTATTCTAGCTACAGAGTCAGTTCTTCTGCCTTGGGTGCTGTGGTAGAGCCACTCAGGCTACACCCAGCATAAAAGTGAGTCCCAGGCAGAGAGATAGAGTCTATTCCTGCTGGCAGAACACTCCTGCTGGTAGCTGGGAATGAGGAAGCAAAGGGCTCTGAGGGTGAGCAAGGAGGGCAGGGAGGGGCAGAGACCAGGACTCTTAGACAGCTGGTGTTTGTTTAGCTTCAGTTTCTTTTTACAATAAATCTACACTGCAGGAAGGATGTCATTTTAGATCTTAAGCAAAACACACACGGCCCAGTGAGCCCCTGGCAGTGGCAGCACTGTGGTGGCCTTAGCACAGGGGGAAAGCTGCTTGGGCTTGTTGTGCTGCTGTCTCTAATTAGCTTTGCTCTGCAGGTAGCAGCTGTGGGGATCTATAAGAAAAAATCTTTTAAATGTCAAATAACTTAAAGGAATAGTACTTACCTTCCCAACAGCAATGCCATTGGGGTCAAGAAGAGGAAAGAGTTGTTCAAACACAGCGTTCAATGGGGATGTACTGAAAAGTCTTGCCCTCTCCATCCTGCCACCCAGAAATCACGTTCCAAAGTTATTTGGTTTTCACTGAAGGATGGCTGTGTTGTCTTTTGCATGCCCATCTTTGCTGTGTTCACTGTTGTTAATGATCCTCACAGCTGAAGGCAGCTGGAGCCCTTTGCCATTGCCTGGCCTTCACTTCTCAGACCGAGTGGCTTTTGGGAGGGAGCCAAGCATTGCCTCACTATGTTACATTTTATTCCACAATCTTTTTGTGTTGTCTTTCAATATAGGTGATACAAAAAGGCCAAATTTCTCCTGGTTGTTATTATAGTCTCAAGTCATTGTGACAGCCCCGGAGTGTTTGTCTCCTGTGAGGAAATATTTGTGGTAGTTTGAATAGTGTTTTGTTCCCTTATCTGGTCAGCAAATGCAATGCAAACATACAACACATGACAATCATGCCTTCTACTGTGTGGAGACAGCAAACACCAACTTTACAGGAACCTCAAGTCCTAGGAAGAATCCCAGTGATGGCAGCACATTTCAGATGGGGCTAGTTAAGAACCCATCATTACTAGTAATGAAAATATACTTCTGTTTTTCTTGAAAACAAATTTCTTTGGTTTATATCTGCAGAGATTTTTGCTGTTTCTTTTTGGGTAACTCCAAAATCCAGTTGTAAGTGAATGCCTGGGAGGTACTCCCAGTATTTTTGGGAAGCAAGACCTTCCTATCACCACCATAGATGACTAAAACATTTGGGGTGGGGGGTCTCTGAAACATTTATACCCAAACTCTGCAGCCTGTTTCTAGATTGTGAACCACAGTAGGATCCTGGTGCTACCAAACCAGTCACTCTGCCATGACAGACTGTGATCCCTCTTTTGTTTATAGTGTGTAATTTAAAACAGATAAGGTGTATTCCTTTGCCCTACTGAATGTTAATTTTTTTTCTCCTTATCAAATACTTTGTTTCAGTGGGACATATTAAAACATGATCAATAATTCCTCTTTTTGGAAAGATGGGAGAAATATTGTTGTCTATATTTCAGAATTCTAAATTTTGTCTAGCAATGCCACCAATGTTCAGTGCTTCTGATTTTGTCCCTGCATTTATAAAGTGCACACAGACAACACAAATCATCTTCAAATACCTTTTTCTTTCAACCCAAAGTGCTGCTCTACCCGGATCAGGCGACAGCTGGACAGAAACCTCACCTTTCACAAAATGGTGGCCTGGATGATCGCCCTTCACACTGGTTGGTACTCTGATGTTTATTTTTTTATTGCTTTCTTGTGTATTTTATGTGGAATCCAGGTGGTGTTCAAGCTCTAAAGGATATGGCAGAGACTTGATTTCATTAAAGGAGTCAATATGTGCCAAGCCTTAAATCAGTTTCCAGATATATGCCAACTGTCAGAGAGCAAAAGATAAGAAAGAATACCTTTATTTTGAACTGTCAGTGCCATTTATGATAGTTTAATATGGGGTGTTTAGCAATGTCCTGAGAACAGGATATGCTGGATTTAATTCTTGTTTAGACTTACTTCTTATTTGGCATGTCTGAAACAAATAATAAAAATTATTTTTAAAAACTATATAAAAAACTTGGACCTGTTTTGAAGGTAGATAAGTATCTGCTAATAGGAGGTGGTTCAAATTCTGAAAAGCATTGTACAATTTTACCCTACAAAAACATGCAGTGGAATTCATGTGAGCACCTGTCCTGGTTTAGGGCAAATTTGGGAGAGGGGAAGAAAGGAAAACAAACAAACCTCTAAATGAACCACCCCTCCCCTTAGCTGAATGGGGATACAATTTAGCATCAACCCAGGACAGCACCTCAGCTGGTTTGGGTTTTTGGATGCATTCATCCCAGCAAGAATATAACTAATGATTATTTCCAAAATTGCAGTACAAAGCAGCACCAACAAATGTGACCCCCAATAAATCCAGATTCACTTCTTGGCTCTTATAGAGAAATCCTGGGTGAGGATGATCCTGACAAATAGTTTAAGCCATTCCACATTTCAGTATCTCATATGTTAGGGTACTACTACTTGAATTGTTGAAAGCCTTTGTTGAACAAATATATACTGGCAATTTCCCTTTACTTCTTTTCCTCCCTCACCCAAAAACTGGAAAATTCAGGTGGTAAAACATAAACAGTAAAACACATCAGTGATCTGCAATTGTGATGAAGATGGCAAGAGCAGCAAAGTTCTTAAGCTGCAGTTGACAAATGTGACAAAGTTTCAAACGATACCCAAAACCTCAGAGTGTTTGCAGTCGATGCTGATGATTCCTTTCCTGTCACTCCTAGCAATTCACACCATTGCACACTTGTTCAACGTGGAGTGGAGTGTGCAAGCCCGTGTTGAAGAGAAAGGCACTCTGGCAGCTGTGCTCTCTGCCCTTGGAGACAAACCAAACGAAAGCTACGTCAACTTTTTCAGACAAACCATTGTGGTAGGTGACATCAGACTCTGAAGGGTCATCACTTCCTCTGTGTAGGTGATCAGACATAACCATTTGAGCAGAGTTCTTGTTTCTGGTATCCACAGTCTGGGTTTGGGACATCTTGCAGAAAAACCTTGTAGAATCCATTCTTCTATATTTGCCAGTAATATCCTTACTGAGCTATGGTAGTACTCTAAACCTGAGGATTTCAGGGTAGTTTTAAAACATTCTGTAAAAACATACCTGTAAAGCAGTGTTCTGACTTAAACGTGGCACTCAGAAACATACACAGGAATCAAGGCAAAAGTTTTGAAGCTGGGTGGCTTAAACTCTGGTCAGAGGGGAAAAAGAAAAGAAGGGATTTCCCTACTCTTCAGAAGACCACTGAGCATCCAAGCTCTGCATGAGTTAAGAGTCCTACAGCTGTGGAACACCAGAAGAAAAGAGAGTTTTAATTTAGCTCCCAAAATATGGATGTAGATTCCAGCTCTTAACACCAGAGCTGGGCAAATGTATTCATCTTCCCCAAACCAGTCCTGCTGAGCCATGGCAGGGTAAGAAACCATGTTTGGTGTGTTAATCCATGGAAAACCCTTTCTCTCTACTTCCAATTACCTTAATAAAGGTAAATCTGCAGTGTAACAAAAATGAAGTGGGAATTTGGAACCAGATGCCTTAAAGCTTGTAAAGGGTTTGGTGAGGGGTGGTTCAGCTGGCTCTGCTTTGGTGCAGCCCCTTCCTTAGGCCAGTGTGTGCAATCATTTCACAGAATCCCATCGGGGGCCTGTATGTGGCTTTCACGTACTTGGCTGGCATCACTGGGGTTGTCATCACACTGGCCCTCATCCTCATCATCACCTCATCCACCAAAACCATCCGGAGGTCATATTTCGAAGTGTTTTGGTACACCCACCATCTCTTTGTCATCTTCTTCATTGGCCTTGTCATCCACGGTGCTGGGTGAGTATTTGCCCTTATCACAAAATATCTGAGAACTATTGAATCTTCATTTAAAGCCCCCTTCACACGTGAGTGTAGGGACTTCTGTGACTGAGCAGCAGGAATTTTTGATGCCAGTGATGGGCCAGCAGAAGCTCTGAGAGTCATGAGGGTCTCCCTGATATGTGCAACAAGCTGTCCACACACAGGAGGATTCATGTGACTTAGGAATATTTAAACTCACTGGCACTCAAATTCTGATATCTTGCTTGCAAAGCTCTTTTCTAAGGTTTCCCTTCCTAATTGTTAATTTACCTTTCTCTCCTAAAAGGAATTGCATCACACACATATGTTCATATAAGGAGATCTCAGTATAAAAATTCCATAGAATCTAGAATTTTATTGGATAATGAAAACTAGAGTAATATAGATTTATGTTTCAGGCTTGGATGAACTTTCAATTTCAGCAGCATTTAAGAATAGATTTTTGGCTGTTTCAACTTAGAAATAGGCATTTGTAAAGTTTTCTAACTTTCAAGTGCCAAATATTTTTTTTCTGCTGTTGCTTCATTCCATATCTTCATCTGAAAGAGATGAAAAGCCTAATGAAACAGTTTTAGCACTACATAAACACAATTTTGGCACTTAGAAAAATAAATTTTAGGCCCATTTTATAAAACTGAAGAACTGGTGAATAAAGAAAAAAAACCCTCAAGTTTCCAAGCTATATTTCAATAGTTCGTAATTGTACTACATTGCCCATTTTGAAGGAAATAGAAAGTGTGTTTTTAAAATGCCCAGCAAAAATGACTATTCAAAACCACTTTCTTGCAGTCCATTAGTGCCATAAAAAAGAAAGAAGTGAAACAGGAAGATCAAAAATAGAAGGCAGATGGGAATCACCCCCAGCATATTTGTCCATTCCAACTTTCATAACAGGGAATGGTTTGAGCAAAACTTGTGGAAGGAAAAGAACAAGTGGTTCATATTTTCTGCAGCAAACATTGTATAGTTACTGGCACAATGTCCAAACTCACCAGTAGTTACTACACAGTGCTATCAGAAAGTAAACATTGCCCTTCCTGAAGGTCAGTGGAGAGCATATATTTCATAAAAGTTGAATTTTTATTTACTTTATTGTTCACTGTACTCCCACCATATCAATTGCACTGGAATGAAAAGGCAACAGTTTGGGCAGCAGTTGTTGTTAGCAAAGTTTAGCTATCCTTTGGAAGCAGATATACACAGGAATATTCTCATCTGTAGAGAGAAGGATGCTTTCCAGCTGTGAACTCGGTGACCTCACTTATTTGGCCTTAAAGATAATAATGACATTTTGAGTTCAGAGAAAACACACTAAAAAATACGAGGCAGGCTTGTTACACTCATGGAAGGCATCTCAAGTGTGCAAAGATGGATGTCATGGAATGAGTGCGCACTGACAGCCTCAAAGCAGCATTTTAGGAAGAGGCATAAATCCCTGTTTTTCTCAGGGAGAAGAAGGCTGTCACACATATATTTATACAAACACACATCCTTGAATAAACAGAAGGTTGAGTCAAAGGTTATCGATGGCATCAAAGGGGAGATTCAAGAAAGATAGAGAGAGACACAGAGCAACAGGACAAGGGGGAATGGCTTCCAGCTGAGAGTAGGTTTGGATCAGATATTAGGAAGACATTCTTTACTGTGATCAGATATTAGGAAGATGTTCTTTACTGTGAGGGTGGTGAGGCACTGGCACAGGTTGTCCAGAGAAGTTGTGGCTGCCCCATCCCTGGAATTGTAAAGGACAAGGCTGGACTAGACTCTCAGCAACCTAGTCCAGTGAAAGTTGTCCCTACCCATGGTTGGGGGCTTGGAACTGCATGATCTTTAAGGTCCCTTCCAACCCAAGCCATTTTGTTATTTAATTCTTTGACTCTATAATTATTCTTGTCTGTTACAAGCTGTTACAGCACTTTGGAAGCACTGCTATTTTTTTTGTGCTTGAGCCATGTACACAGACAAAGGTTACAAATTTACCAACTCAGTAAATGTAAGGAGGAGAGAGTACAGAGGTGCAGTTCATTCTTTTGAAGTTAAAGCAAAACCTTCAGCCCAAAAAGAAGTAATTACAAGGCTATACTGCTGAAAGTTTGGTTACAGTACTAGAAAGAGCATCTATACTGACTGATAAGGGGAAATAAGCTTTTTCTTCCTCTTGTACAGGACACTGACATTGCCAAACCTTGAACAAAGCAGAGGACAAGGCAAAAACCCCCAAGCCCCTTAAGCAATGAGGTGGGCAGTGGAGGAAATGAGCTCCTCCTGTTCCCGTAACTCATCCAGAGGTGGCTCAGCTGAACCCGTTGCCATTAGTGGGGAAGTGAACTGTAACTGCTGATGTTCCTGCAAATTGCAACTCGTGATGCTGCTGGGACAGTGTCACTGCTTCCCTTTATTTTTCAGGCAGGATCTTAATCAAACATTTAATGAAGAAGATGTTCATTAGTAATATTTATGAGCAATATCTCATCTCTCAACATTGTGCAAAGATTTTCTACCAATCTTCTGAAAAGTCTACCAAACAAAGCTAGGCATGCATATGGTTTAGATACCACGGGGTTTTTCTGGAATATCAGAAATGTAGTCTAGTTCACAGAAACTGAGCTAGAAAAGCAGAAAGAGAAGTCATGGGAAGAGGATATCTAAGAATCACATTGGCATAAAACTGAACAGAAGCAGACTGTTTCTAGGGAAAATTCAGCAGATGTTAATCTGAATTTTTCTACTAAGATCCAGAGGTTTGCAGAACTCCAGAGAGAGGCAGGAAATGGTGCAAAAGAGTAGACTTTTGCCCCTTGAAACTGAAATTATCTCTCTGCACCAGTTCTGCTGCTGGAAATAGAGCTGTACTCTGTCAGTCAGGATTCTTCATACTAAAACAAACTACAACAACAAACAAGTAAGCAAAAAACCAACCAAGTAAGGCTGTTGAGGCCAGATAACTGGCTGATGCAAGCTGCTATAGTTAAAATAGCTGCTTGTGTCAAAAGCAGCTGTGCTCATTCATAGCACCTGAGCAGCTGCTCCACAGCATCCAAGTGAGAGGAAGGGCCGAAGGAAGAATGTGTGTTGGAAAGCAATCCCCTAATTTCTAAAATTAAAAGCAGAAATAATCTTTCTAATGTTCAGTAGCAAACTGACTATTCGTCCATTCCAGATGAAGGGGCTTGGTAGTTGTTTGTTTTTTTTTTTTCTTTTAGACAGGTTTTTTGGTTTTGTTTTTGTTTTTTTTTAATTGAAGAAAAATGTAGGATAACTGAGAAAAGAATGAAGCTTTCTAATTGTGACCACATCCTGGAAGTGGTAATGGACGTAACTCTCAGTTCCTCACCTAATCTTGAAATCAGGGTTTTATCTCACAAACTTCCCTCCCCATTTTTATTTCTTTCATGGTAACTTTGTGGGTAGATTAGAGCAGTAAACTGTATCAAAGCTGTATCAGCGCAGAAGTCGACAACTCCATATAAATAGAGTATAAATAGAATAACAATAAGGAACAGATACTTTTATTTTCTTTTCATTGCCTTAATGATCTTTATTTTTTTCCCCAGTCGTATTGTACGGGGACAAACAGCTGAAAGTCTGGCTGAACACAACCCAGAGATTTGCTACAAGAACTTCAGTCAGTGGGGCAAGAATGGGGCTTGCCCAATCCCTCAGTTTGCAGGGAATCCTCCTATGGTAAGAACAGCTGGCTTGTGTGTCAATCCAATTGGAAATGTTTACAGTTTGCTATTTTCCTTAAATTGCACATTAAAACCAGCCATATAACCCTCAGCACTCTTCAGTGGGGCAGCTTTCTTTGCATGAAGCAAGAAATGAACTCCAGACAGACAACACATTTTCAGTGTGCTGTAAAATAAGCACAATTGACAGACAAAGCAAAAGAGCAATTGTTGTCTGAGAATTTTTTATCCAAAAAGTAAACTGCAAGGCAATGGCTCCTGGGGATATTTAGAAAGTGCTATAATTCTCATAATAAATAGTTCAACATCATTAATCGCTAATGATCATTAGCAGAAAACAACACCCCTGGAAATGTGAATTTGACACTTCAGTTTTTGTTGACTAACCAGGCTGGTTTTTCTTTCACATTTCAGACTGATCTGTTAACAGAAATCACATAATTTCCTGCATTAATACGGACCTGAGTCAATAATACCTTAAGAGTTTTACTCCATATTTCACTTTGTTGCATTCCTTTTTAGACAAAATTGCTTACAAGAAAATATCTTGCTGTAACTCTAGTAGAAACTAAAAATCCAGCTGCAACACTCAAGGGAGAAAGAAATTCCCTCTCTGACCAGAATTTTGAAGCTGTCATATATCATCAGGATTCCCTAATCTGGTTAATAAAGAACACAGATTACTTGAACTTTGCTTATAGAATTTCCAGGATTTGATTTGATCTAAGTTGCTATCTTGTCTAGTGGAAGGTGTCCCTGTCCACAACAGGGGTTGGAACTCGATAATCTTTGATATCTCTTCCAACCCAAACTTTTCTCTGATTCTATGATCTTCACCATCTGACTTGTTTTCCTGTGCTTACAGACATGGAAGTGGGTGGTAGGTCCCATGTTTCTGTACCTGTGTGAGCGGCTGGTGAGGTTTTGGAGGTCACAGCAGAAGGTTGTTATCACAAAGGTGAGTGCTAGCGCTGCATTGAATACCAGACAAAGCATCACCTCCTTTTCCAAATGCTGCAGCAAAGGCAGAGGTTCCTACACACCAAAGTTATCAGTGGAAGGAATGTTCTGAGTGCTGTCCTGATGCCTACATCTTACATCCAAACGTAGCCTCTAAAAGTGAGCAAGAGGAGGAAGTTAGCTAAGGCACTGGACTGAATCTTAGGAAAGAAATTAATTTTCTTTGTTTTGGGTGAAAAATTCCACAGCACAGAAATTCCACAGACTTGAAACTAATTTAAGACACACAACAAATGACCCCTGAAAACAAGTTAGAGCATGTTTATTTTTTGTATTCAAATCTAATGCTGAGCTTCCATTCCCCATGGTGTTGCAGAGATATGAACACTGATCCTGAAATTCTGACAGCTGAATTAGCATAGCACTAAGCTCAAACATACGAAAACTATCCTGGCCTTTCCCAGTGTAATTTCCTCACATGGCACTGTGCTGCATCCTGAGGATATACCCTGTTCAAACCATAGCAGGGTTTGGGGGATGACATTAAATGTTTCTACTGTGCTCTATAATGATGCTGAGACTTTGGAAAGCTCCTAAACATTAGTGTGCTTTTGGCAATTTTACAAAAATATCCTGTGAGCCACTTCTACACTTTCCATGATGTCTGTTTGGTGTCCTGTTGGCAGAAAATTTCCTTCACAACCCTAAATACCACTGTTAATACCTAAATTAACAGAGAGATTTGATTCTTCCTCTTGCAAATCTCTTATGAAAAATTAAAATAATTTTGGCAGACAACTTCGGGATTAAAAGTTATAGTGACAGAATTACTGGTTTTGCTTCTAGAATATTGTTTCTAAAGAATAGCCAAGGTCCCAACCAACTAAAACAAGGAAATATCCACTTCCAGTGGTATTACCTATCCAATATCTGTAGGACAATCCTATTTTTGCCCCTATATTTACAGTCAAACCCATTAACTCTGTGCTCTGTGCCACAGGGTAAGGTCCATCTGGAATTAACAATGTGCACACACAAATCTGGTGAGGTGTTTGTTACAAGATGTGCCAGCCTGGCCTTTCCCCCTTGGAGTGACTGCAAGTGTGGGGTGAAAAAATACTTCAGCCAAAACATCAGCATCCTCTGCAGGCTTTCATCCACCTGTGCTGATCCTCACTCTCAGTTCTGCTGGGAAGAAAGTTTCACCTGCTTTCATTTCTCTCACAGCAGAGGATGTTAGTGATGGTGGATGTAAATATAGCAGTGAGATATATCAGTGACCAGTGAAGACAAATATTTTCCTTTCCTTATTTTTCCCATTCCTCCTCTCACTGTAGGTGGTCATTCATCCCTTCAAGACAATTGAGCTCCAGATGATGAAAAAAGGCTTCAGGATGGAGGTTGGACAATACATTTTTGTCAAATGTCCAGCAGTGTCGAAACTGGAATGGCACCCATTTACACTGACCTCTGCTCCAGAAGAGGATTATTTCAGCATTCACGTCCGTATTGTAGGGGACTGGACAGAGGGCTTGTTCAACGCCTGTGGGTGTGATAAACAAGAATTCCAGGAGGCATGGAAGTTGCCAAAGTATGTACAAAGTTTCTCCATGGTAAAGTCGACAAACACTTATGACAATTTAAATTTTTTTCAACCTATTTGATGGCACCAGTGATACAAACCTTAAATGGTGACACAAATCTGGGTCTTAGATGCCTCTTTACAGTTTATTCCATCAACTCCACCTCTCCTTTTGCTGACTAGTATTCAGTCCAAATATGCATTGTAGCATATCTTTTAACTGTTGTTCGAATTGATGTTAATAAATACTCACTATTGATTTAACAAGCATACTTTCAATTCCAGGATAGCTGTGGATGGCCCCTTTGGAACAGCGAGTGAGGACGTGTTCAGTTATGAAACTGTGATGCTGGTTGGAGCTGGAATAGGGGTCACCCCCTTTGCTTCTGTCCTCAAGTCAGTCTGGTACAAATACTGCCATGATGCTACCAACCTAAAGCTCAAGAAGGTATTGTGTCCTTTTTCCCTGTAACAGTTCTAGGGCCAAGGGCCCAAATCAAAGCAGGCACAGCAAAGGTGATCTGGCTCCAGGCATGCATGAGTCCTAAAAGAAGGAAGAGTCCAGATGCCTCTCAAGGTTAGCAGGAGGAAAGCAGAATCTAATGCAGATCTAATGCAAAAATGTAATGAAAGAAGAAATAGCCTACAAGCCAAATCACACCTGCTAATCCTGGTTGCAGCCCTGGGTATTTCCAGTTGCAGTGGAAATTGTGTTCATCTACTTGAGAAACACAAAGTTCAGAGCACTAATACAGCCCAGGCAAACATTGCATTCCTTCCCCCAGCACAAAGAGAAAGGCTTTTCATAGATGGAAGAGCAATGGAAGCATTCTCCTGTCCCCTCCTGCCCCTGGAAACTCCCTGTGCAGAGGTGTGGGGTCACACTTTGCAGTTATGGTCATATTCAGAGAACAGAACTGGTTTTGTTACATGCTTTACCTTGCCTGCCAGCAGACAGAAAGAGAGTTCACCCCTAAATCATTTATTTATGTCCTAACAAACTGTTTTACAAGGAGGTAAGTGGGAAAACATTGCGAACTAGAAATGTGGACGAGAAATAGGAAGACATTTCCTTGTTTTTGCAGTCAGTCATTCAGCTTTATAACCAGCATCAAAATTCCTGAATAGCTTCAATACCATCCTACCCATCTACTTAAGTGTTTGGGACATTTTTTACAAGAACTCTATAATCCTCACTCTGTCAGCAGACATAAACCCAGAAAACATAAGTGCCTGCCTCCCCTGACAGCTCATTTTTGTCTCTTCCAGATTTATTTTTACTGGCTTTGCAGGGACACTCATGCCTTTGAATGGTTTGCTGATCTCTTGCAATCTCTGGAGGCTCAAATGCAGGAGAGGAATAATGCAGAGTTCCTGAGCTATAACATCTACCTTACAGGCTGGGATGAAACTCAGGTAACCACACAGTGGAGGATATTACTGCCATAACACTGGAGTTAATGTTAGAAAATTTGTTTTTATAGCTATTTAAATGTTTTGGTTTTTTTTAACCTGTACATCCATCTGACTCTCAGAGGTTTTTAATGCAGACAGGTGTTATCAATCAGAAGTTAGATGGGATCAGCTGGCAATGTGCACTGACTGCCTCTCTGCTTTCCTCTGGCTGTGCTCTGTGGGAAGCAGCTTTGTTCATAGGAGGAACCTCAGCTGATCATGTACGAGTCTCTAAACCAGCTGATGCTGCCTAAAGCATGTAATTGAGAGCTTTAGGAACCAGGGAAGCCAATGCACAATGTTTTTACAAAGCAGCATAGTTGTTTTGGGACTCATGAGCTCTCTGGTCCTGTGCTGGTAGGATGCTGTGGGGATGCAAAGGAGCAGATACTTGAGAATGTGGGATTGAGTCAGGAAAGGCTCTCACTCTCTTACTTCAGTGATATTTTATATTATATTTATCTCACCATTGCAAAATTCAGCATGTGCCCAAAGTGCTGTAGCTCAGCTAGACTGACAGGGAGAGGGAGCAGCAAGGAATTTATCACATGTGCAATGTCAAAAAAACAGAAAGAAAAGAAGTCACACTTTTTTTTTTCCTTGGAGATAAAGTTACCTGGAACATTTTTTGTTTCATATAAAGGGGCTACAGAACTCTGTAAGGCCTGAACTTTTGCCTTTAACCACATCTTCTCTTCCTTGCTTTACTTAACTTAGCTAGTCTAGCTGGAAGTTACAAAAGCAAGACCTCTTCATGTGGATCAAACCTTCCAGAGAACAAACTGGCAGGATTTCATTATGGTCAAGGAAGTCATGTTATTGTATTTGAAGGGAAAGGATTTTTTTAATTTGCAGTCCTATGTTAGAGTTCTTAGACTAAAAGTGTTCATTGACTAAAACCTGCAATTGGCTGCTGTGTTCAATGTTTCATAGCTTTAACTCTAGAGATCATCCAATCTGGAGAGAAGGAAAGGGTAGTCAGGATTTTATCAGTCATAGTTTGCCTTGCAAAACACTGTAAATTTCATAATCTAATTAGGGAAATAATTCAGTCAGTATTGACATTATTATTTTTTAATCAGAACACAATGCTGCTGTATTTATCTGTCCTTTGTCTTTCATTTCCCACAGGCCACTCACTTTGTGGTGCATCACGAAGAGGAGAAAGATGTGATTACTGGACTGAAACAGAAAACCTTGTATGGACGACCTAACTGGGAAAATGAGTTCAAAACGATTGCAGGGAAGCATCCTGGGTAAATCTGCAAATTTTTAGTGTCTGTGGTCTTCCTCTGTTTAATGGAGATACACATCATACGGTACAATCTTGTTCCTTTGGCTGATAAAATTTGAGGACCATTTTTTTTCCCCCTACCTATCTCCAGGTATCTTCTATTCTTTTTTCAGCCATGGACATGATGCATTATTGAGACCAAATTATTTTGATCTACAATTTTTTAAAAAATCATTCCTTTTTCACAAGATACTTCTTGGAGTGTCTAATTGCTAGAGAAGATTTAGAAGAAAACTAACCCTTATCCTTTCAGCTGATGTAGATAGGAATATCAGACTCCAAAACAATATTCTACCTCTAGAAACCAAAATCTGAATATGGATGACCTTTAGATAACCACCCAAAATTTGCAGGAAAAGAATGGGATAGGTCCTCTCAGGAATTTGTGCTGTAAGTTCTTTGAATCTCTAGTTCTTTGATTCAGTGAGGTCAATAAACCTGTCTCCACTGACTAAGGCTGAGCTGAGATTTAGCCCAGCCTTTGCTTTAGAAGCAGCAATAAGTTTTAAGGGGTTATAAGGTTTAGGGAATAGACATCCAGTTCTACTTGAGTTCCTAGGAAAAAATCTTGTATCTACAGAACACAAAAATTATTTACATGAAGAATATCCAGCTGCTGCCTACCTAATTTCTGACCATATTTTCATTTTCTTAACAGCTCCAGAATAGGTGTTTTTCTCTGTGGTCCTGAGGGCCTGGCTGACACACTCAACAAGCAGAGCATCAGCAACTCAGAAGCTGATCCACGAGGAGTACACTTCATTTTTAACAAAGAAAATTTCTAATTCCCTAGAATGTGGGAGTCATTAAATGCAAAAGACTGAATCTGTTTTTCTCTTTGGAGTAGGGGAAGGACAGCCCAGTTTCTAAATTTCAGCTACACTAATGCAGATCCTTTGCTTCTTGGGAATTATTTTGGCTCTGTGGTAGAGTAAGAGTCAAGTTTTACCTTAGGGAAGTTTTCACTGCCCTGCATGTGCTGGCTATTTACTAGAAATCTGTTTTCTTTGTCTGTGTGAGGGGATTTCCCCTCAATTAACTGCCTTTATCCTCATATTATTCACCATGACTGCTGAAGCCTGGAAGCTGCCATTTGCTTTTGGGAGCCAATTCACACTCATAAAGCTTAGTGCTATTAAACAATAAAGCGTTCTAGCAAAACCCTTCTTCAAGGAGGCAGCTTATGCTGGCTGCAGCCAGTCCCTGGAGCAAGGGGAGTTGGAAAAGGGTGACTGGGAAAGTTCCTTATGAGGAGAAAACTCCTTTGTGCAGCAACACCTACCAGGCTTCCAACACAAGCCTTAAACATCCTCTCCAAGAGAGGACACCTGCAGCTGAAAAGAAGCTGCTTCTCAGGAGAGTGAAGAACTGAAAAGGAGCCACCCCAGCCGCAAAAAACAACCCAAGCCCTGCACCTGGCATGTGAGTCACTGCTCAGCTGCTTTGTGTGCCCTCACTTTCACAAGAAGAGGTTTTGTGTTTCCAAGACTGCCATTTCTGGTTTTCAAGCCTGGAAAAAGCTGTTGCTGAATGATTAGTGGGTACTTTCTGAAGCACTCTTAGATGCAAAAATGCCTTTGGCCCTGTTGCTCAGCTGTTCGCCTTCGATGGTGAAACAGGCTTTGAGAAAGCAATGGTCACTTCATTCACATTATGGAATAGCTGTGAGTAAAGTTTCTGATGTGCACAAGACTCCTGTACACAGCACAGTGCCTCTGTGTGGACACTACAGGTAGCAGGTTAAAAACAAAGCAAATAAAGGGAACCAAAACATTTAATACTGGCAAGAGAGGAAGAAACAAAATTATTAAAGCCAGCAGCATAGGAAAAAAATTGAAAAAACGTGCAAAAACTCTTGAAAAGCCACAGTTTAAGATACCATCCATCCATTCATCCCAGTTGCCTGCTTAGAGACTTTTAAACTCCCCAGCCAAGCCCTGCAATAGCTGCTGCACAGCACAAGACCTTCCTGGCAGGTTCTTGCAGCCACAGAAGAAAGCTGTGGTCTCCTGCTGCAATTTCAGATAACTTTGTGCAGCCATCTGGTTGCATGTAGCATATTTTACACCTCAGCTTGCCAGACAGGATGTGTTCTCCCTTTACAGAATTTTAAAATGTTATGCAGGCTCTGAATGCTGCTTGAGAAAGACAGCTTACCATTTCTTATTTATTAATATCAGTTATCAACAAATGCAGGCAAAGATCAACTCCTGGTGGAGTTTTACAGTTCTTTCCCACAGAAGGGCCATATTCAAATCCACATAATTTCTGTCTGAAACACACCTATTGAATCATAATAGAACATAGGTATAGCCAAAGAAACTTCTTCTGTGGAGTGAATATTGCTACTGAAATATAATAAGGGTCTCATTCTGTGCAGAGGTCACTGAAATTTTGATTTCAGCCCTTGATTTTAATGGAAATGCGATCAGACTTTAACAATCTTATAAAGTGGGCAAAGAGGAATTACAAGGAGTCACATGGAGACAGCAGGTTTATCATAAGAGCCTTGGAGGGGTGTATTTTAGTTCACCATTCATTTTCTATACATTGCCATGTTTGTTCTGAAAATATCAGGGATCTTTCCTCACTCAGTCAGTTGCAGTGACATTCCCTGAGCAGCTGCACACTTGTACCGATGCTTATTTGTCATCTTGAACTCAGAAATAGTAATTCTGTGTTTATTAATAAATCCTTGTCTTCCTAAAACGTATGAAAGAATAAGTGAGAGTTCCTCAGTTTCTTTTAAAAGTTAATTATATTAAATCCTGCTAAAATCGCAAGCCATGCACAATCAGTCATGATCTGAACATGAATATTTTCTTAAATCTACAATACAAGAGTGAAATTGATAGCACTGAAATACAAATATAAGAAACAAACTAGTTTGAGTCCTAAGGCAGTGGGCTACCGGTGAGCTTCAAGGACAGTCCTTTTTTGTGTCCAAATGCCACTGCTTGCAATCTGACCAATGCTATTGTTTGGGCCTCTGGCTGAAAAATTCCTCCTTCTGTGTATTATGAAGTGTACTGAAGTCTGATCTCTGCTTCAGTGCCAAAAAATTACCTACTCAAATCAGCAATGTTCTGCTGGGGGCAAGAAAAGCTGGCTGTTGGATTATTAAAATAATTGTTTCAACTAACAGAAACAATTAGGAGTTCAATTTAAAGTTCACTTATGGCCTCATTCTAGGATGTTTTCCTTCCCTTCTTATATGATATTTTCTCTGTCTTCCCATATGTAGTCATCTGAAATAAGCCGTTAGTTAATTCATCAATATCCTCACTTTCCAATCCACTTTAAATGTAGTTAGTCTTACATTTAAAGATTGTGACCCCCTGGAGCACTGGGCAGCTCTGGCTCCCACTGGCCTTACCCTTCCTTTGGAAACTGGAAGGGGGCTTTGGAGAGCACCATACTCAGATGAGGTATTCAAGAAAAACTTTAAATTACTGGGTCTCATCTAGCCCCACTCCCTTCTCTGCTCCCTACTTGCCAAACGTAAATATGGACAAATGAAATCCAAGTTTTCTTAAGCTTCAAAAAGGCTACAAAAAAAGTGCTGCTGTGCCTGTTCACCATCATGGTGGGAAACCACCCCAGCTGCAAAAAAGTTCTTACTCTTCAAAGCCTTGTAAGTCTTTCTCTACTGGGTGGGGAATTTTTGCCTTTCAGTTCTCAGATGACAGGTAAAACTAAATTAGAAATGGAAAAAAAAACCTAACAAAAACTGCCTGTGAAACACAAAGTATTTTTGAACAAAAAATAAATAATGTTCAGGTCTGATTATGTCACTTTTTCTGAGAATCCTGCTCTATTTTGGAGTGGTCTTAGTAAGTTAACGTTGTCTGCTTATATCTTTTCATGTTTCAGTGAGTTCCTTGTTGAATGCAGAGCCAAGTGTCTGAACACATGACTATATATGCTCAAAGGAATTTAGGAGCATATATTAAGATGCTACAGTTGTAAATGTTGGCAGGATCAATATCCTCGTGCCTGACTGTGTAAAATGGCATCATTTGCACAGACACAAGCCAGAGTAGTCACTTGTCATAACCCAGACATTCAGTTTTGTATTTAGTACAGACCTTAACAACCTACTGGTCTCATTTACATTCCCCTCACACAAACCAGCCCAGACTAGCAGCAAAATTAATCACAGTGGAGTGGAAAATTATTGAAAGAATTGCTGAAAGATTACAAATGCTTTCCAGTCCCATTCTGCACCTCTGCTGGCCCTATTCCCTCACTTTCCTCTGGTACTCTTCTGCCTGGCAAACTGGTGACTTTCTGCCCAGAGAGCTACCACTGATTTCTCTGTTCCTTCTACTGACTGCTGCTGCTCCAGCTTCACTTGCCCATTCACTTCCTTCCTTCTCCCAATCTCTGCAAATTTCCTCTAAATCTCCAGCTCCTGTGATGTTTTTGCTGATGTTTCAAGTGCTTGTGCCCAATGCAAGTTCAGGGAGAGGCACGAGGGCTTCGCCCTGAGCTCCAACCACTGAGTGCACATCTCACAAAATGTGATTGTGCTGCAATCTTCCCTGTGACTACAAACAGACCAGGGCAGTAGCCAGCTCTGGATTGACAAACCAGACTGGTTTGGACCTCTCCAATAATATTTTCTCCTTCTGCTTTATGATTTTAATGCTAAATACTAAAATCAAAGATATTTATGAGCTGCTCTGTTCTAGATTTTCAGCATGCGTGAGTCAATTTTTGTACATGTATCACATATAAAAGCCCTGCATTTGACCTATTAATCATTTTGATTGCTCATAAATGAGGGACATGCCCAAAAAGCCCACCTCACTGCCCTCAAAATACTGAGCCACATTGCAAATCATCATCATAGAGAGAGGAAGGGATGGAGGAAGGAAAGACCAGTGAAGGGAGAATCAGACCATTTGTCTCTCTTGGAAGTGATGTTTTCTTATTCTGTAAGCAATCTACAAAATAAAGTGTCCTTCAAGTAATTCTTTAGCTGAATTTGTTTTATAGTTGTAGGTCAACTGGGTTTATGGCCAGAAAATACACAAATACCATTCACTCTAAGTTTTTTGACCTTCAGAACAAACTGCCTGGCCAAACCATCTTTGAAGTAAAGTGTGGATACTTCCTACATTGGTTTTGTCTTTTTATACTCCTGTGAGTTAGACTGGACCATGCAAAGGTCTGGGATCTGCACTGTGGCTCTGTGAGATTCTCTCTGAATGATGGAGAGCACTGAGAAAACTCATGTGGAATTCTCCTGAGTGCAGAAATGGGATAGGGAAGAGCTGGAACAAGGCAATTGCTGTAATCTCCTTGCAGTTAACAGGCCAAAATGTAGCTGTCAGTACCAGTGTGAATAACAGAGCATTTTGGCACAGAAATTGTCCAAATTCATATGACAGACTCTTCACCTCTATAGACCAGAGTTTTCTATCCTGCAATGCCATGGGGCCAGGCCATAAGTGAATATCCCTGCAGGACAACCCAAGGCTGTACTAGTTCCCATGAACAGTTAATGAAGGCAATTGCTGCTGAGGTTTTATCACCCCCTCTGCTTTTTTCTTACTTCCCTTTCATCTGAGGCAACCAGTGCAAGCTCAAGCCTCTTTGCAGATGGTGAATTCACTCAAGCCCTTGAAACTTTACCCTTGCTCAGACAGCAGAAAGGAAATAATCAGCAAAGACTTCAAACCAACTGTTAGAAACAGTTTCTAAAGCAAATTCCCCTGAGGAGACAGAAAAAGAACCCTATAGATTGCGAGCAGCCATCTTCTGACTCAAAATTATGAAAGTTCCTCTCAACAGCTGTTAGCAATTCCTGCAATGCTCTCACTGTAACAGGGCTGCAAATGGTTAAGTTAATACATGGATCACTGTCCATCACTCTTGTACATGTCACATGCATAAATTAAGGACTTGACAGCAAAGACCTATGGCTACAAGGCAAAGGAAGTTATGATAAAAACAATGTGTAAACGACAGCAACACAATTTGTAGTGAAATTCTTCTTACAGAGGACTAACTGATGCTCAGTGTCCCAGAATTAGCTTTACAGGAAACCTCTGAAGGTTATAGTCTCTGCCACAGTTGTTGCTGCACATGGAAGGGAGCCTTTCCCTGCCATTCCACATCTCTGAGCAGGCAGCTGAGTCTGTGTTGCAAACACAGCCAGGGAATCTTGCATCAAGTTAGTCATTTTTGTTGGTAATTTAATGCATGTCCCATGGCCTGTATTTGCATTAAACTGTCAGATGATCTGTTGGTCCCACTGTAAAAGCCATCACATTGAATGAACTGACTACCCGGGGTCTGCAGGTTTGTTGTGTAGCCTCACACCACTGTCTGGGGCATTCCAGCAGCTTTTCCTCAAGCAAACACTCTGAACCCCCCAAGCTCTTCTCCTGGGTAACCACAGTGATGTGAGTGTTGGCCTCAGCATTGCATACAGAGCCAATGTATCAGTGCATTTACAGCATTTCTCACTGTTCCTTGTTTATAGCCTGCAAAAAGACAATATCCTATTAAAGCCCTTTATGCACTGCTGCCCCTGTAAGAGCTTTATGTTCTGAAACCTCCCATGGTGGTGGGGTGGTTAACCGTGAGTGAGCAGGGTACAGGCAGCAGTGACAGAATAGAGAGGAGATCTTTGTAGTAACATTTGGGGAGAGATCTTGAAGTGAGATGATCACAGAATGGTTTGGGTTGGAAAGGGACCTTGAAGATCCTCTCATTCCAACCCTCCTGCCATGGTCAGGGACAGCTTTCACTGGATCAGGTTGCTCAGAGTCCAGTCCAGCCTTGCCTTGAACACTTCCAGGGATGGGGCAGGCACAGCTTCTCTGACAACTTGTTCCAGTGTCTTACCACCCTCACAGTAAAAGTTTCTCTTTTATATCTAATCTAAACCTACCCTCTGTCAGTTTGAGCCCATTCTCCTTGCCCTGTCACCCCAAGCTCTTGTTAAGAACTTTGCTCCATCTTTCTTGTCAGCTCCCTACAGGTGCTGGAAGGCCACAGTTAGGTCATCCCAAAGCCTTCTCCTCTCCAGGCTGAACAATCCCAATTCCCTCAGCCTTTCCTCATAGCAGAGGTGCTCCATCCTCCTGGATCATCTTGGTGGCCTCCTCTGAGCTCCCTCCAAGGTCCCTGTCCTTCCTGTGCTGGAAACCTCTGTGCTGGACTCAGCACTGCAGGTGGGGTCTCAGCAAAGCAGAGCAGAGGGGCTGAATCCCCCCCCTCAGCTGCTGCCCACGGTGCTGTTGGTGCAGCCCAGGGTATGGCTGACGTGATGTCAGACACTGTTTGAGTCTTAGCTTGTGAGACTGGGTAGAAAAAAACAGCATCCCCCAACTGTTCACGCTGCATAAAAAATCTGCATTTCTCAGACTTAGTCAGAGGGTGGTAGATACAGGCAAATGACTACAAGGAAAATTTACCAGACACACTTGCATTTATGTAAGCAAGAGAAACCAGCATCAAACCCAAGAAAATTATGAAAGTCCTCATGTCACTTTCAAGTCATTTGCAAAGACTGAGCTGTAAGCCATTAAGATGCCACTTCCCCTTCAGAAGTAACAGATGTTCACTCCTTACTTAGACAACGTCCACAGCCCTTTAATTTCTTTCAAACTATTGGGTCTCCCCCTACCAAAGGATGAAAACACTATTTTCATTGCCAGATAATGGGGACAGCTTTTGCATTTTGTAGCTGCCTAAGGAATGGTATCAGCAGAGAAAATACTGGCAGGGCAAGCTGGCAAAGAGCAGCCTTGCATGCCAAGGTATTTACTCCTGCTGAGGAAAGTGTCTATTGGAAAGGTTGCCCAGGACTTTGCATCCCTTGTAAATGTCACACATGCCACAATGGGAACCTCTTACCTCATTGTCTTGTTCTCCACTCAACTCCAGAATGTTGTCATCTTTTAAAAAACTAATAGAAACAGTTTCTTGCTAATACAACTACCAAATTTTCTTTTCTTCCATCCATACCTGAAAAGTTATTACATAATGTTCTTGACTCTCCCATATTAATCTTAAACTTTCTTCTGTCTGAATTCTAGCTCAGTGTGACTCTCAATGCTGTGAGTAGTTTCTAAGTAGGAAAGTCCCTACCCTCATTTGTTTTGCTCCCAACAATGAGCACCAACATGCTCAGCAATGATCTTCCTCAGAGACTTCATCTCTCTCCTCAACTGCTGGGCTCAAATTCCTTTCTAGGAACCCTGGGTTTGGAGTGCCTGATATTACTTCTTTGTGTTCCTAGGACTTCTTGTGTCCATCCATTTCAATTTTCTCTCCACAGTCAAACTGAATGGCTTTGAGACTGTAGCTGGGATTTTCCTTCATGTTTGAATAACATCCAGCATAGCTGGGCATTATTCCAAACTTAGTGCTTATGGATGATATAATAATAATAATACTGTGAGAATAACAGTACTACTGCTGCTGCTGCTACTGCTCCTACTGTTTTGGAGAGCCAGAAGCACACATTCCAGTGGCTACAGTTTGAACAATGCTTAAGATCAGTTTCCAAGTTAAGCTTATTTGTTTAAACTGTTTTCCTAAAGAAATGAGACAGGAGCTGAGGGAATTAATGGATTACTGAAAAAGAGAGGGATAGAGACCAGGTTTTGTAACTTCAGATGCATGTCAGGGTTGGCTCTATGAGTTGGAGTGTGGAAAAAAAGAACTAAATTGGAAGCTCAATTCTTTCTTCAGTTTCTATTTCAGCTGTTGGTGTCCTTGCCCCTTCACGTTGCCTCTCTGCTTTTCTTTTCTCAGTTTCAAGTTTGGCTTATAAAAGAGGAAGTGTTTAGAAGATTGTACAGCCCCTTGACCAGCTGCAGTGGGTGAATGAAGGAGGTTGGCAATATATAACACCAACTTTATATTTAATTCACTGACATCTCCTCAGTATCAATAGATATCATTATTGTTGTTATCTAACACATGAATGTCAGTCCTGTGTCTCTTCTCAAGGGAAGGTATTTTAAATGGTAGCAACACTGATATTAAAATTATATCATATCATAGTTGAGCACGTGTACAAAATCTTACTTTTACTGGGCCCAACAGGTAATATCAAACCAGCAAAGACAGGCAGTTGTGTTTCCTGGAGGCTGTGACAATTTCACAGAAAACATGGGTTTCAAGAGGAGTGGCACAACCATAACTGCCCCTGGCTGTTGTGTAACAAATTTCTGTTATGTGCCATAACTACAACTCCTGAGCCTGCAGCTGGGGCGTTTCCTCCTTGCCTGGCCCCACAGCAGCCACCCTGGCCCTCTGCTCTCCTGTAGCTGTCCCTGGGACCAGCAGCAGCAGAACTGCCTGTTCAGAGAGGTCTGGGTTTGCTTCAAGTGCAGCAACCCCTGGAGACCAATCAGAAAACCATCCATTTTTCCAGCTGTTACTCAAGCAAAGCCTAAACTTTGCCCAGACACACACACCCCTGAGGCAATGGTTTAAGTTGCTTATGATGTCAAAGCAATGCTACAAAGAGATGAGCTTAGAAGATCTCAGCCCTGATCCCTAAGCCTCAGCTGATCCAGATATAAACTTTAAATTAAAGCTTCTCAATTCCTTCCTTTCTAAAGCCAGCTTTTGCAAAGTTTTTCCATACAAAAAATCACTTCAAATACTGCTCAGAGGACCTGTAATGAGTGCCATGAAGTAGGCAACTATAATTTGCTTCACCAGACCACCCAGCTACAACTGTACCTACTGTTTAATTTCCTAAAACATTTAACTCAGGCATTGATACTCTAGAGCTATTACAGCATTCATCTGTGAGGTTCTTGCATAGTCATGAATATATTTCAGGCTAACAAATGTCCTCACTTGAAACTCTGCAGTAGATTCTTGTGAGATTTGGCCAGACCACTTTCAACAGCTGCTGTAGAAGCCCACACTGGAAAAAAAAAAAAGCCTCCAGAGTTATTGACAGAGGTTGGATAAAGTCGTGACTGCTTAGAGCAGAGCACTGTGAGCACCAGCAAAGGCAGCTAAAAAATTGCTGTTACCTCACCTTCTCACTTCTGCTGGATAATATCTAAATGCTGAATTGTATTGTCTCTGGATATTTGTTTGTATGAACACTGTTAGAGTCCTTGTCTTGATACCTAGGCATTGGTGAAGTGGAAATAATCAACGAGAAATGAAATTTTAAATGAAAAAAATTATCTCTATCTGGCTCAAAATTGTTAGGAATATATATATTGTGTGTGTATGAAAGTTCCATAGAAAGATCACACTACTTTTTGTCAAATAAGGACTTAATTTTATTCATTCCCCTTCCCCCAGCCTCTCATTTTACCCAGCTGGTCGTGAATAAATCCTAAATAACAAAAACCTCAAAAATTGCAGTAAACTCTACAAAAGCATAGAGCAGGGAACGTTTGATTTCTTCCTAAGGTGATTATGCCTGTGGATGTTTGGCATTTAGGATGATAATGTTTCATACTCTAGGAGGTGCTGTTCAGAAATTATTTTAATTACATCAAATATAAGCCTGTGAGGAGGTGATCCTGCTGACTAGAAAGAAGTTTGAATGTGTTGCAGCTGAGCCAGTCAAGTCCATCTCACCACCTTCACCTCTGTTTAGGAGATTTTGATGTCTTGGATTCTGAATTCTGTTCTCTCTATGCTGTGAAGCCTCATAAGCATAGATTACAATCTGTTATTAATTTACCAATATAGTAAAACTGCAAAATTTTTAAATGGTAGTGTCACGGCAAAACTTGCTTTTCCATCTCTTTTGCTTCAAGTACTTGTGCTCTGTGACCCCAGTAGCTCCTTTGCATGAGGGGAAGTGCTTCACACAAACCATTACCAGGGAGATGTTTCTGTGATTCTTATTCCCCTTTTCAAGTCATTTTAGATCAGATGTTGGATGGAAGTTTCAGGGGTGTTTGCAGCTGTCACTCTAGCATGACTGTTTCTTTTTAGAAAATTTTTATATAACAAATAAAGCTGCTGCCACATATGTTTCCTGTGTCTAAAAACAGATGCTTGGTGGAACATGGGATCTAAAACCTCCAGTTACTCAATGGTGATTTAGATTCATCGAAATAGAAAAATCTCCCTCAGTGAGCATGTGGTGTTTGGAGGTTTTTTTGAGGAGAGGGGAAAGAGAAACCATTCCATACATGACTCATGTCCACAGACCCCTTACCTGGCACAGACACAGCAGGCAGAGCAGCTCACAGACAATATCAATGTGACTGCACAGCTTTGGAGTCAAGGTACAACTGAGTTTACTGCTGCATTTGCAGGGTATCACCTCTGAGCTGATACTCCCTGAGAGATGACCTGGTGCTGGCTTTGAGCTGGGAAGGTCCTGCAGCACACAGTCAGAATTTCCTGACTCAGGATATTTAGATGGGGATGTAGACTGGCTCTGTGCTTTTATCAACACCATGACTGTGCTAAAAAAACCCTCTCCAAATTAAATGGGAGCAAAATGCCCTGTTCAGACTGCACAGGAGGCAGCAGGGCACATCCCAATAATCAGGTAAGAATTGCTCATTACAGGAACTGCTCTCTGTTTTAGAACGAATTCTTCCTGTGTCTATAGGGCAGCCACTGTACTGATGCATACAGGCTACAGGAGCTAATAGTTTCTTTAATGGTGTATTTAAAATATCAGTGTTCTGACATTCATGTCCAACTCCACACGGCCTAGCTGCCAGCTGGGATTTCAGTGGCTTCTGTGAGGCTTTAGATTGCACGGATCTGAGTTGAACACACACTTTGTGCTGCTGTAATGGGATCACAGCCACCAGAAAGGTAAGGAGGTGCTGGCACACACCCAGCAGGCAGTAAGGAAAGTGACAAATCTGCTCCCTTACTGTCACACCTCTCTGTTTACATTACCAAAACCTGCGTGGGAAGAACAGCAGGTATCTCTCATCATGAAATCATACACGGGAACACACAGCTCCCACTCCATGGGCTGTGCGTGAATGCAAACCCTTCTGTCCTGTTAGTAAGGTCCCCATTGATACCCATAACTCACACCCCTGATTGCCACAAGAAAACATCTATTGATAGAAAATACCAGTGAAATTTTCTGGGCTTTCATAGTCTGAGATTCATAGATTTATCCTTGAAATTAACTACTTAGAAAAGCAGATAATAACATTCAGCATTTGTTAGGAGAGTTAAAAGTAGCTCTATACACACAGAGAATGGAGAAAAAAAAGATAGGAACCAAGTCAAGTTTACTGGGACATGATTCAGAATGAAAATACTTTCCCCAGTTTCATAATAACCTTTCTGTAGTAAAAACATTTCAATTGCACCATCAAGATCTGCAGTAGGGGAAAAGTGTGAGAAATAGAGGTGTAAGAAATTAGGCCAAGCCTGGAACAGGACTTCTACAGGATCTTGTCTCTAAAATGCATCCTTCAATATATTTCCCAAGTTCTCAATATTGTAGACAAGTGAACGGAAGTAAGAGGAATATTTTTCTCAAGCTACTTTTTACATTGATCAAGAACACAAAGCAAAAATACAACTAAGGCAAAACTTTATTTTTTTTTGGTAGAAAGAAAAATGAAACAGTCATATAATTAAGCAGTATTTTCCAGGGTTCTTCTGCAGGAGGACCTTCACCAAGTCTCATTAAATTGATAGTCTTACTCAGTGCACCTGGTTTTCAAGTAAAGCAAGAATACCAAACAAGATTACAAACAGCTATGTGGAATATTTCTTCTGATCATTGCACCTCAATACCTATGACAGGGGCACAACAGCCACCACTGTTTTCACTCACCCACTTCTTTAACCATACTGATCATACCAAACCTTTTTCCAGTTGCTGCCCCACACATTTTTCACATTGCACAATCCCAAATATGAATGAAACTAATGTATTTTTGTCAGTTTTACAATTTGACTCTTGGATGCTGGAACCTAATTCAGAAATTTCTATCCTAACCCAAATAATGCTTAATTATTAATCTACATTTGAAGGTCAGTACAACACATACATCTTCACACAACACTTGCCTTTGGCAAATGCAGCATTACAGTATTAATTTTACTTGCACTTCGGTAAAAGCAGAATTTTGTCTGCAAAGCGAGATATTTTGAACAGTACTGTAAACTACACATCCACAGGGCTCCTTCTGTAGTGTCACACTAGCTACACATATACACAATTTAAGCAGTAAAGTATTCTTTAGCTTGCTCTTTGCACAGGACACTTGTTTCATACCCTAATAGTCAGTTATCTGCAAAACAACCCAAACCAAACTGTGTAATAGTGCTTCAATATTCATTTCTTAAAATTCAAAACAGCCCTACAGTACTTTTAGGCTGTTACCAGTCTCTTTCAAAGACATACAGTATAAACAAAAATTCTATCCTTAAGCAGCATCTGAGAAAACAACTTAATGCAGCTGCCACTTAGTGGCAGCAATCATTTAGGCATTTTTGGTATTGATACATCTCTTTATCATATAATTTGTGCATTTATCAACAAAAATCTAGGCCCCAATCCAGCAAATACTTGCAAGTGTGCAAATGCTTTTCTTCCATGTGGAATATTTCAAGTTAAGACTCATCAGATGAGCAAAGTTAAGAATTTGCATAAATCTTTAAAGGAGGGGAATTCTTAGTGCTGAAAACTTAACTGTTTTATTTCACAGGACTAAGATCCAATTCTAGACTTGGAGAATATAGGAAAACTCTTATAAAGAACAGATATGTTACTCTGATAAATGCTTTCAAAGCTAACAAGAGCCTCTAGAAATGTGTGTGCCTTCCCACTGATCACTTTAATCCTGCCTGGAGTATGGGTGCAGTCATACTGCCCAAGCTCCTGGCTACTGCACGAGGAATCAATAAAGTGCCTGTCACAAATTCTGTAATTATGGAATAAAATCACATTTAAGTACCTTCAGGATGTTTTCAGATTTACAAATGGTTAATTAAGGGCTGGTGTCAGATCCCCAGCACGTTTCCCTGAACTGCTAACAAATATTATGCTCTTCATTTGAAGACAAATTAGAATTCTGCTAGGACTGGATATACTCCACTTCTGTCCCAGCAAAGTCCTCTCTGCCTCCAGGGGAAAAGCTTACCTGGATTTAGTATCCATGTAAATGTTCATGCTTGACCAAAAAGTGATGCTCATGGAATTTCACAAGCACCAGCATTCCAAGGGAGAGTTTGCTTTGTTTAATCAAGCATGAGGAACCAATATTGTTTACAGTATATCCACTCTGAATTGTGTTCATAATTTGTTCCCAAAGGCACCATAATCCTGAGAGGTCTTGCTTGCCCTTTGACATTTTCTTTGATAAGTTTTGTTCCTCTGGAATAAAATATCTTTGATATTAGCTTTGACATAAATTCTACTGATATTTGTGGCAACTTCTTATTAACATACTTCTAAATACTTAAATTACTAAAATTTTCTCTTCAGATAGATACATATATATATATATTAAATTTCTTTTGCTAGCTTTCAGATAACTAATCTATGAGAACTGGCTTAGACTGTATGCTCTCGGTAGAGAACTTCTGTACGCTCCTCATACAGAAACAAATAATAGTTTGAAATATTTAATATGTTAGGATGATTTTTCTTTTTGTTTAAAGGCTTCGGTGTTGCTTCTATTTCTCTTCCAGTCAGCTACAGGATAATAGCAACAGCAAATACATTGACAATGCAGTTCATGGTTCGGTTTTCCCATCTCACTGTGCAGGTTCCTGGAAGAGATTATTACAAAATTAAAATAAAATTCCATTGTCTTTACTACAGTCACTTTATTGAAGTGTAAATTAAGCCAGACTTGTATGAACATTTAAGCTGTAATTTAAGGGAAACAGCAGTATGCCAGCTTGGCTATAAAAAACTAAAATCCTCAAAACATTTCCATAAACTTATACATTGTTTGCAACCCAATGTGAGCCTTGTAAGCTTAAGACAGTTAACAGGAGTCCATCATTCCAGTATCTTTCTTTAAAAGCTGGACTTGCAAAATTCCTTGAAATTCCCACCCTGAAATTGGCATGACAATCAGACAAGAAATCAGAAAAGGGACTGGATCAAATATATTCCAGTGTATTTACTTTCTGTTATTCTTCCTCTTCTGTTGTATCATTGCCTTACAAGCAAAAGAAACATGAAGATTAAACTGTGTTTATTTAACTTTATATTATGATTTCTTTTAAAGCTTGGTTACTTTTTAAGGCTCTCTGTTTTAAGCTAAAATCTTGGCACCCTCTTCTAAAAAGACCATTCTGAATCTGTGACAGACAAATTATTTTAGTATTGTTTCCCTGTGATATTCTCAACCTGTGAAAAAAATCTATTTAGAACTAATTTTGAAGCAATGCAATGCATCCAAAGCCTGGCTGACTGTTGCACAGCTGAAACACATACTGTAAGTCAAACTATTTCTATTTTTCTCCTCCAAAGCAGCTGACCCTTCACAGCAGGCAGGTACGTTCAGGGCTACCCACGTGTATTTACTGTGAGCAATGTTTTCTGCCTCTTCAGCTGAGAGGATTAAATGTTTTGACTCGTTTCAGAATGAAAGGCTTTTCTATTCCTGCTTCTCATCATTTACAAAGCAACTGCTCTTAATGCCAGCACTGACTGATAACATTTTTGCTGGGATTGTAAACAAGCACCTCATCCTCAAAATTACTGCTTCCACAGCCATTCCCAAAAATGTCCAACCCATCTACTACAACTGAGCAAGAAGTAACATTTCTCTGATTACAAATTTTCTGTTTGGATGGGGAAACTCACCATCAGTTGTGGTATCCCAGAAGCATGAGCTTGCTGTGTGGAGACCAGCTCCACTCCTCTGCATCACTGCACAGGTAACTGCAAGATACAGCCACAAAACCAGGGAATTAAAGCAGAAGAGGTGAATCATTGAGCATTTACAAATTCAAGCCTGTATTACATTTTCAGAGGGCTGGCATGTGGCATTCAGCTAAGACAAAACCTGTTTTGACAACCCCTTTGGCCCCAGTATTTTCCTCAAAAGCTTGTAACTAATTTCATTATTATTTTTACTCACATAAAGACAAATGCTTAAACAAAACACTGGCTAACAGACTATGGCTTTTATCTTTTAAACTACTTAGATAAGGCTTGTGCCTCTCAGAATGAGATTGCAGGTGCTGTCCTCACAGGTCCAGCAGAAGTCACACTTGATGAGAGTTGTTTCCCAAAACACTCGTGGACCCCTCTCTGAAACCACTCTCCAGTAATGAGCAGCTTTTCTAGAATGACCTGCAATGGTCATAAAGCCACTGACAACCTGAGTCCAAGACTTTCAAAGCAGAACAGAGTGCAAACACTTGCTATTACATCAGCAATCCACAAAAAAGACCAAAATGGGTAAAACTGTCTTATTTACCTTCCACAAGTATACTCATAAATATAATGGGACATGACTGCATACAGGACTAAACTCTTCCAGATGTTTCTATTTAGAGAAGGCTTAATCTGATTGAAAACTTTACTAAAGATAGCAATTTTTCCTGAACTGATACTAAAAGATTGATATGATTATCTTAGGGTTGCTTAACAATCAGGAAAGACCATGTAACATGAAATCTCCTGTGTTAAGTGTTGCCAGCATGCTCAGCTCGAGTAAAACTGCCACAGCTTTATCACAGCCATTACTAAAAATCTGTGAAACAGAAGAGTTCAGGTACCTGCTCTATTTTGTTTACAGAGTTCCCCTGAACCTTTCAGAAATTATTTATTGTGACTGCCTGTGTTACAGGTACAGCTGTTTGTACTCACCAATGTACTTATAGGTTTTCCCAAGTTTCACCAGATGGGTCAGTGACTGTTCCACTATAGCAGCAGTCCATTGGTTGACTTTGTTGTGATTATAATCTGCCTTGCCTAAAACACTTTCTATGCACTAGAACAGAGAGAAAAAAATAGTTACAGTAAACATCTACAGCAAGATGTAGAATTATAAAATGTTTTGCATAATCTGAGGGGTTTTTTTTCTGCCAGTTAAAATCACTTGAGCTCATTAGGCATCAGGTGCTGAATGGGAATTAAAATGATCCTTCTTGGAAATTTATTCTTAGCACATATTTACCACAATATTACACGTATAAAAATGAGGCTCTGACTAATTTCTTGCAGGAAAAGCCTTAGCCATATGCTTTGGAGAGTGAATGGATCTATTTACCAGTGAAGATCCTAACACATCCCACTGTTCCTAATGACTGCCAGCTCCACTTTGGCTTGCAGAAGCTGCTGTAATGGAGATGGCACTATTCAAATCAATAATATCAGCTTTCAAAGCATATAAGCAAGACTCCAAAATCTTCAGAGATAGAGTGACAACAGTAAAATGCACATTCCTACTTAAATGATGGGGAAGTTACTCAAGGGTCACATCTTGCAGCATAAGAAACATCTGAACTGCTTTAAAATTGGATGTTCTCCCACAGCTACAGTTTGGCCAACACTAGCTTAAAATGATTGAACAAAATTCCTTCTCTCAGACTGTAACTCTTAAATTGCATCCTCTGCTGATGGATACTTCTTAAAGTAGAGGAACTTGCTTAAGAAACACACACCTGGAAAAGGTAAGGAAAATAAAACCATGTTCTCCTCTGATTCAGCAGGATGTAACCCATGCACTAATCCCCCACTAACAGGCTGTGTAAGAGACCTGTGTCCCAGATTTTGAAATGCCCAGTTAATTCTGACCACATTGTACAAAGCTGGTCAAAGGAGTCAGTAAAATCAGAGTCACAAAACACAATGGAAGACAGAAGAGGGACAAGATTCCTCAGGGATTTTGGTCCTTCCAGAGATGTAGCCAGTGTTGGAGCTCCTTGGCTCTGGTTACACTTCCAACCAGAGGCAGAAACACTTGGCTTCACTCCCAGTGTCTGGAGACTGTGCCACACAGTATTTGGCTTTACAAGGCAGGGACAGTTACATAAAGGGCTGAATTGTTGTTGACCTGACATCCAAGAGCTTGCTGCTGTGCACTGGAGCAGCTCCAGAAATTGCAGGTGGGAAAGGACCTGCAGAGTCCCTCTAGAAACCCCTGTCTCAAAACACTATTTCCCTGCAAAACCTGAGAGCACCTGTGAACCACAGGCTTCTCACTAATCACTTTCTAGTTACTAGGTAGCTAATTTAGACTAGGAGGCTAACTTTCATCCTGTTCTTTCCCTGTAAAAAATGTATTTGAAAGCTAGAACAAGCAGCTCACAGAGTGCAACCTCCCACACATGCTAAGGCTAACTTCCAAGTCTGATAATATTGTTCAAGGCCTTGTCCAGTCAAGTTTTAGAAATCTCTAAGGATGGAGTCTCTGTAAGCTGTCCCTGCAACCTCTCCAGTGATTAGCTTCTCTCTAGCTGGATAAAGGGGAAAAATAAATTGGAGTGAATTTTTCCCTTGCAGCTTGTGACTGTCACCCTGACTCTTTCCACTGTAATGCAAATTTGGCTCCCCTCTCATCTACCTTCTCTTTAGGTAGTTGAAGACGGCAATTACATAAAGCTTAAAGCAGCTCCAAGTTAGGCTCTGTTTTTATATAAATACTAATTCTATACAATTTTATATTTATCTGGGATGGTCAAGGAAAATAACTGCTTTCACAACTGTGCAAGGTATGGTAAAGAATGTCTTTGAAACACAGCTGTTAGCTAAAACCTACCTCCTTCACTATGTTGTGGGCCTCATCAGCATTGAAGATCATCTGCAATAGAAGTAAATTATTATTATTTCCATCAGAAAAGTAAATAAATTATGGTTTTAGTCTAAGGAACACATAACAATTAGGCTTCATGTCTGGTTATTTGCACTGTAGTCAGTTAGTATAATTTTAAAATCTTACTTTTTTCCTCAGCTCCATATATTTGTTATTTAGCATTGCTTTTCTAGCGATGTTTGAGTGGGGCCAAAAAGCTCAGACCTCAGTGAACTTTGAAACAGATTCACTTTACATTTTCTGTAAAGATTAAATTCCACCATTTCTATGCTTGTCACGGGAATATTCTCCAGGAAAAATTAAACAACAGTTTTTTTCCTCTGAGTCTCAATCTGTGTTTTTACTGGAGTCACAAACTTGCTAACCCACAGGTTACATCTTCCTTCCCAAGGGCAACACACAGTTTTGCAAACCTAACATCTGAAAGACTGGTTTGCACAGTCATTACCTTACCCAAACACCTTTCTCAAGCGCGGAAAAAGCCTGCAGGTTTTAATCCCTCCTGTTTTCTCCCCTTCCTGCCCACGGGCCCTTGGCTCACAAAGGAATCACGGCACGTTCCCTTGTGCCACCCGCCTCGTCACAGCCACGAACCCCAAACATTCGGGCAGCGGCAGAGACCTCAAGGGCATTAATGTTTAAGTTGCTTGGAGTTTTGGTTTATTTTGAAATGGAAACTGGTGGCCAGAGCCCTGAAGCGGAGCCCGGGGGAGGATCGGCTCCTCTGCTCGAACCGGCAGGACCAGCCCGCGGCGCTGACAGGGCCCGGCACTTCCCGGGATTTTCCCATGGAAATGGGGCTTTTTCCAGGAAAAATGGCCGCGGTCTGACGGCCCCAGCGGCAGCGCCCAGAGCCGCGGCTCCTTCCTGGAGGGAACATCCACCCGCAGCCCCGGCAGGCCGGCGGCACCGCGGCCCCTCCGGCACGGCCCCTCCGGC
>VZTB01008507.1:0-13206 GCA_013397245.1 Thryothorus ludovicianus | reverse complement strand
CGGGCGGGACCGGGCGGGGCCGGGCCGGGCGTGAACCGGGCCGGGTCGGGTAGAGCCGGGTAGAGCGGGGCCGGGCAGAGCGGGGCCGGGCCGGGTAGAACCGGGCAGAGCGGGGTCGGGCAGAGCAGGGCCGGGCAGAGCGGGGCCGGGCCGGGGCTCCCGCCGGGGCTCCCGCCGGGGCTCGGACCTGCTCGTGCCGCGGGGCCGGGAGCGCCCTGCCGGGCCGGGAGAGGAAGGAGTGGGAATGTCCCCAGCACAGCAAGGACAGGGACATGCTGGAACAAGTCCAGAGGCCGCCACCAAGTTGATGAGAGGGATGGAAGGAAGGGTGAGAGAATTGGGATTGTTCAGGCCGGAGAAGAGAAGGCCTTGGGGTGACCCAATTGCGGCCGTCCAGTGCCTGAAGGGAGCCTAAAGGAAAGATGGAGCAAGGCTATTTACAGAGCATGTAATGACAGGACAAGGAGGATAACTTCAAAATGAGAGTGTAGGTTTAGATTAGATATTAGGAGAAAATTCTTTTCTGTGAGGGTGGTGAGGCACTGGCACAGGTTGCCCACAAAAGTGGATGCCCCATCCCTGGCAATGTTGAAGGCCAGTGGGATGGGGCTCAGAAACCTGGCCGAGTGGAAGGTGTCCCTGCTCATGGCAGGGGGGTTGGAACACGGTGTTTAATGTCCCTTCCAGCCCAAAGCACTTTATGATTCTGTGACTCGGAGCGAGTGCTCCTCCCCGGTTCCTGCGGCGGGCACAAGGACAGCGGGCGGCTCCTGCGGCTCCCGGCAATGCCGGACAGCCTGGCACAGGCTCTGCCCCTCCAAAGAGCCCAGGATTTGTCTCTGTTCTGTTGTTGTTGGGAATCCTGTGCCGGACATACAAAGCTCCTTCAGGAGAGCTCCTCTTGAGGAGCCATCACACCCCTCTGCCTTCCTGTGTTCCCCTTTTCCCGTGCTTGGAATGAATTTGTGTCAATTATCGGACACAAAGTTACCATTAGTTACCAATATTGCCGACATAGCCACAAAAAAGGCAAATTATTAATTTCAGGTTACTTAAATTCTACTTCACTGTAGAGAACTGATCCTGAGATTTATTTCATTCAATACACACATACATATATATAAATGCATTGTATCTTTGCTGTGTCTCTGAAGTTGCCTGGGAAACAAAAAAGACAGCTTATACAAAACTGCAATTTTCGAAGGGTGTGGTTTTTGTTGTTTCAGTGTGAGTTTCTTAAATTATTACTATTAATTTTTTGGGACTGATCTGGGAATCTTGTGTAGGTTTCTCTCCTGATTTTGCTCCTGCATTTTCTCCTGACTTCTGTACTTCCAAACCAGACTAAACATATCAAAGAAGACCTGATAGGCTTCTAGTTTTAGTATCACTGGAATATGTTTGGACATCTAGACACCTGCTTTACTAAAGGGTTTCTTGTTCAGTCTTAATTGTACATTCATTGGAAAGATTGTGTTTGAAAAACATGAAAGTACAGACAGAAGTAAAACTAAGCATTTTTTACTGCCCTGCTCTTGACATAGTCTTCAGTATTTGCTAATGGCCATGGGAAGAGAAAACTGAAGGTGAAGCCTAAACCTCTTCAAAAGCAGATCTTTACAAGTAAGTGCAGAGGGATGTGGTCGTAGGAAAACACATGAAAGAAAATCTCCAGCAGCATAAAGGTTTCTTTTTTTCTATAACCTCTGCAGTATTTTTGTGAGCTAAGCTAGAGATGAAATTTCATGCTGGTTTTTAGTGAAATAAAAGCTAGTGGAAGCATTTGTTGTATATGCATTGGCATCCTGTTGAAAAAGGTAACAGTGCTTAAATAAATTATCCTTGTATCCTGTGGGGTTTTCTTATCCTTTCTATCCTTCAAAGATCTCACATCTTTACATCTGTATCTTTAGATGCAGTATAGTAGCAAACAAAAATAGTTCCTAGGCTGTTTTTCTGTTCTGTTTAGAAATATTCAAAGAAATTAAAAAAAAAAAATAGCAATAATTATATCACTGAATCACATGGAAAATAAAAAGAGTTCCTGAATGACTGGTGAATGTGTATGTGTGTGTGTTTGTAGGTTCTAATGCAAAAAAATTACTTATCCTTCCTCTCCAGCTACCCTTTGTAGATAGGAGGATAGCAGGAGGTCCAAGGAAATGCTGAGTCCATCAAGCTCAACTCAACATCCAGAGACCCACTAGAAAAATAACAAAATGACAAAACAATATTAACCCAGGAAATGTTTACAAATAAACACTCAGCATCACCCATGAGCATCCAACACAGATGTGTCAAGAGTATATGTCAAATAATCTGATTTTATTCTTTGGTAGGACAGCTGCTTTAATGGATGAAGAGGAATTGCAGAATAGGTGTGTTATTTTGTAGTAAATTTGTCTTTTTATGCTCTCCCACATAAGAGTGTGTAATCTGGGTAAAATTAACCAATCATTCCTAATAGAGGTTTATAAAAGTAGGAGGAATAAATGCAAGATGGGTGGGATTTTTCTCTAAGGGCTAATTAGTATTAGTCACAATAACTTGAATAATGGGATAAAAAGAATGTTTATAAAAGCTTGTTATTGACAGCATGTTGCAAGAAGTTGCAAGCATGCTGAATGACAGGATCAAAACTAAAAATACTGAAGGCTCTGGAGAAAACAACAACAAGAGATTTCATAAAAACCAGGACATCAAATGCACAACTACAAATGGGGCCTAATGGTCAAGGCAGCAGTGCTGCAGAGAAAAATATGTAATTACAACAAATAGAAACCCAAGTATGATGTTATAAATAAATGAATTGATGGATACCATGAAGGGCACAAAAAGCAGTAATTTTGTTCTGCTTGGTGTTTATCAGGCATTGAATGCAACTCTCAGCCCAGTGTGATGGTGAAACAGACAGAAGAGTAATTCTTCCTGAAGGCAGCATGAAAAGGAAGCTTAGAAAATGTGATTTGTGGAGGAACTGCATTTATTTTATCACCCTTGCCCAGACTTCTTTATAGATGTCTCTGGCTGCACAGTGATTTACTGGAAAAGGTGATTCACAAGCCAATGTGTGATGAAAGGTAGGACCAGAAATAATGCCTTTAATTAGAACTCAGGGAGATTTATGTAAATATTAAGGAAAAAAAATCAAAGGATAAGAATAATAAAGCACTGAAGCAGACCTGCTTTTGAAATCACTTCCCTGGATCAATAACATTGTTAACATCTGCCAAGCATCTAGGTGGCCTTTAGAGAGGATGAAGTATTAAATAATGTTTGAGCTAATTTTAGACATGGATTTATTCAACTTTCACAACTATTGAGGAGGTATTTTCCTTTCTTTCCTAATAAATTCACTTTTAAAAATCTGAATTCAATAACCTAAATCATCATTATTTTCTTTTTTTTTTTTTTTTTTTTACCGAGAGTAAATAATGCTTAGGGATATCACAAGAGAAATACAAAATTTTAACAAGGAGCCAGCACAGTTCTTTTCAGGAGGAATTACCTGATAACACTGCCTAATTCTTTATTACACTACTGCAAATTGCAAACTGGAAAATGTAAATTGGTTGGCAGTATAATCAGTTCTGAGTACTGAGATAAGAAATGTGAAAAGTGCTGAAAGTGGTGGCTCAGAAATACAGCCCTGAATGTGAAAGAACTGTAGGCTTTCATCTTTCAAATGCAGAGCAGGAGCTTTTAACAAGAAAGAGAACAAACAGTGAGGTTGAAATTACTCGTTGATTAAAAAGCAAATATTTGAAGAGGATTTGGTGCTCTGGAGAGGTGGCAGTCTCTGTGGGCTGTGCAGATCCTGTGCTGCCTGAGCACAGCCAGAAAAAATTGTGAGTACTAAAGCAGCTAAAATCGTCTGCCTCCTGTCTCAATTTATCCTTGTAGGAAACATTTAAACCTCCACATCCACGTTAAACTGTGGAATATAAAATGAGTAGAATTCTGTTTCATTTTTCTGACTAAGACCCTGAGCTACATGTGGCTGGATGCTGGAGGAAGAGTCTCTGTGCTGCTCTTGTTCTTGCTCTGTTCCTACACACACTGCTCACTACCCCAGGGATTGGAACAGGGCATCAGAGGGACTCTGGATAATCTAATGGCACCTCTTTTGCTGGCCAGACCAGGGATGCCTGACTTTAGCTTTAATTATTTGCTTTTCTGAGTTTTGGGTTTGTTTAGTTTTGTGTTTTTTTTTTCCTGAGAGTTGTGTTAATGTTAGTGCAGTGACTTGCTAGAGGTTCTCTGAAGAGCTGAATGGCCACTAAACAATTGTTTAGAGAAATTCTTGGTTCTAACACAGCAAGCCAGAGGCATTGCTACACAGTATGACAACTCAAACAGAAACCACTGAGCTGGAGGAGCAGAAGAGCACAGCCTCCTTCACTTCCTAAGCTTTGGAGCTTGCTTTAGCAGGAAGTGGATGGAACAGTGTATTGTCCTTGTGTCCAGAAAACTGTACAAACATACTGGGATGTACAATATGCACAAACACTTGGGATAAAAACTGATGGACATTTTAAATTTCTATTTCATGGGAAATGCTGACATTTGAGATCTTAGAGTTTCAGCAGAAATTTGAACGAAATACTGTTTGTGGGAACTACTCACCTGCTCACTGAGATGTTTTTTGTGGCTCTCATGACTGGACAAAACAAGCCATGATAAGAACAACTTTCACTCCTTCACACTGCATGCACACACTGGAGCTAGAGCCACCTGCCAGCAACGAGCAAATATGGCAATGAAGAAGAAAAAGTGTTTGATGAAGGTAGGATGAGGCACTAACAAGATGTAGAAAGAAATTGTCAAAAGAACTGACTGCTGCTGTGCATGGCAGTGTTTCACCAGTGCAATGAACTACCTCAGGAGAAGCTGTTGTCCTTAGAGATGTTTTCAGGATTTTCATGTCCATATAAACTTCTAGCATCTTCAAAACTAAAGCTGAGGAGAAAGAAAAGGGGGAAAGGATATGGAGAGCTGTCCTGGGAACCAGCTCTTCATTACTTACCTTGGCACCCAACAGAAGAAAAGTTAGTGATGTATCTAGTTTATCTTCCCAGATTTTAAATATAGATATTAGCCTCAAATAAAGAGATAGAGGGTCTTAGGTTTGTTGATACTGTCAGTGGTGGTCCTTGAGAAGAGTTTGCTCTGTTGCTTTTAGGAAATAAACAAACTCTTGCCTACAGGGAGAACAACAGACTTATGGCTTAACGCAAGGATCTGATTTCCCACTTTGTTCCTTTCTGTGCTGGCATAGAGGTCCCAAATAATGGCACAAAGCCCCTGACCTGAGTTTACGTGGTAATGTGCAGGCAGTGCCTGGGGGCTGCAAGAGTGGGCTCTGTGAGAAGGCACCAGGAGCTGTCTTCATGTCAGGCACAGCTGGTTCCAGCTTCCTTGAAGACGGATCCAGCTCTGCCCAAGCCAAGCTGCAGCCTCAGCCCAGCAGCCCCAGCTCCCTCTGCACATCACAGCTGACAGCAGGGCTGTTCTCCAGGCTGCTGGCTGGCAGAGTAGCTTTATTCAGTGACACTCAGAAATTAGAGACACTAAAAGGCAGCAGGGTGGCAGGTACTACTTGAAGGCTTTGATTACCAATTTCGAAGAGCAGGAGAGGAAGATGCTTTGTTTATCATTTGCTCCACTTCATTTGTTTTACTCATTATGTGATAAATAGAGAACAGGAACAGCAGGAACAGCTCAGGAGCAGAATGCTGGAGGAAAAGCCTAGCACACATCACAGGACTAGGAGTTCTCCATCCTACAGCTTGTGTCTTTTTCTGAAAGTCACATCTTTTTTCCAGTAAGATAATGAGAATATATCTAACCAAGGCAAGGGACACTGTATTTTGGATGCATGACCAGCTTTTTACATCTTAATAACGTATTATAGTGTATTAACAGTTTTGGGCCAATTATAGCTGTAACTTGGGATTCAGAAATTCAATACATAATTGTGTGTGTGAGTGGAAAAGACTCTGTTTCCCAAGTAGGTAAAATGAGCACCAGAGAATATATTTTATTTTGCCTAAGTCATTAGCAAAGTAATGAGGAAAACAATTTTTTAAGAATTTCTAGTGAACAAAATTTAAAAATAAGATGATGTAAAGCAAATAAATTCCATGAGTTTATACACTTTTCTTTTTTCTTTTTTTTTTTTAATGAGAAATTGGCTGATTTCAACTGAGAATGGCTCCAGACCCATTTGTTAAAAATGTATTGAACTGCTTCCTCCTACAAATCAAAATTCACCACATATGGTTCAGGAAAAATGTGTGCACTCTATATTGAAATCTCAATTGATTTGAGATTAAATGCTTAAATGCAAGGGTAACCTCCAAGACAGAGAACCAGAAATAAGCCTTATTGAGGATATTCATATGACTATGAAGGCTCAGAAATTTGAATGATTTCTGAGACAACTGTTTTGTTTTTCAATATTTCTATAAGTAGTCATGTGTCATAAAAAAACTTACATTCAGTGACCTTATTGTGCAAACATCAAAATGTACCAAGACTACCTATTCACATGTTTGTAACTCTTCATTTGCTTCTGGTAAATAATATTAGATAATATGTTAAAATACATGGAATATGGTGTTGTTTAAAACGTTATCCAAGCAGTCATCATAATGCTGTTGTAAAATGGTAAATTTTGAGAGCTTGTGCCCAGATACTCCCACAACATGTGTGCTTGAAGATGACAGATTTCATGATGTATAAACATTTAAGTGAAAATAAGAAGTGTTTTTAAAAGGTTTTGTTTAAAAACATCCAGCCTGTGAATTTTGTTATAGTGTGCTGTGCATAAAAACATCTTAATCTCAGTCTTAAACTCAGTCTTAATCTTAATTTTAGTCTTTTGTAGTTTAGAAACACTTCAGTATCAGCATTAAGAGCACACACACTGCTGTCTCTTTCTGGAATGCCAGACCTTAATTGCATGAAAGTTAAATAAAACATATTGCTCTTTACCATGACCAGTGCACTTATCTTTATTTAATTTACTGAGGTGAAAATAACCATTACAGGACTGGGGTGCACTCCTGACATTGTCTTGTCACACATAATACAAAATGCCATACCATAAAAACTGGCAGGACTGTTACATGGATGCACTTACATTTTGGTGATTTTGTTTTTGTCTTGTGGTTTGGGAAAAACCCCAGACACGTGTTATTTTTAAGGTGGAGCAAAGCAAGTTGCTGAGCTGATGTGAAGGCTCAGTGCCAAGAGAGGGGTCCAGCCCCAATTCCCTGCCTGGTGCTGTTCGGGATGGGAGGAGGTAGAGAAATTAGGAGTGAATTGAAGCCTTGGTAAAAGGGATCAATGGGAGAAAGATGCTTTTAAAATCTGGTTTTGTTTCTCATAACTCTACTCTGATTTCGTTGGAAATGCATGCATTTCCCCAGTTAGAGCCTGTTTTGCTCCACTGTGACAGTAACTGGTGAGTGAGCTATCCCTGTCCTCATCTCCATCCATGAGCCTTTTGTTGTATTTTCACTCCCTGTCCAGCTGAGTGACAGGGAGACTTCCATGGGTACCTGGCAGCCCCTACAGGCATTCAAGGCAACACATTTGGACTGTGCTTAGAAGTCACTTAAACCATGTTGAAGAAGCACTTGAATCAAGATCATAGAATCCCAGGATTGAAGAACGGTTTTGGTTGGGAAGGGACCTTGAAGACCATCCAGCTCCAACCCCTGCCAGGGACAGAGACACCTTCAACTAGACCAGATTGCTCAGAGCCCCTTCTTTACAGCTTTTCTCTTAGCAATAATCACCTCATAGGAGGACTACTGTGAACAAGTGCATTTAGCAAAACTTCATGCAAATGAAATTTAAAAAAAAAATAGACACTTTTCCCACGTCATTGAGCTTTCTAAATGGTGAAGAATTATTTTATAAAATAAATGGAAGTACTTTTTGCTGTGCAGATGTAGGTTTGTCACCCTAGTAATTTTTCCAAGCCCTGTTTTAAATGCAGAGTGCAGCTTCTCTGTTCCTCAGCAGTGTTTTTGTCAAGGACAAATTGAACCGATTTGTCTGAGCTAAAATGTCCTTTTTGTTTCTGACCAGAATGAGAAGCATTGATGAATAAAGCCTGCCTTAAATGTTTGTTGCTGGTGTCAACAAGTACCTTTGCTTACAGCAGGATAATTCCACAGAAAGACAAATTTGAGGCTCAGAGAGTTGGTATACCATGTTAATTCAATAAAACTTCACAGTTTTATAGATTTATTTTGGTTGGCTTATACCAGAGTATTGAAGTGGGTCAGGATGATGCAAAGACGGGTGAAATATCTTGGCTTTAGAGTAGTTCAGCAGCACCAAACAAAGGAAAAAGAAGAGTTTTCACTGAATCCCCAGAAATTTCTGCAATCTGTATATTATTAACAGTCTCTAAAGATCTGTGTCTGCATTTTCAGCAAAGTAACTGTAGTCATCTTGTAGAATTTTAGGGAGGTTTATTAGAAGGAATGCCATAACTCGTCAAAGGTCCAGCAAAAATGTTGATGATCAGTGTTAAAAAAGTATAATTAGGGAGTTAGGAGAAGGCTGTTTCTCTTCACTCTCCATTGTGTGGAATTTTAGGGGTGTTCTGGGGTTTTTTCCCTCTGCATCTTCTAAAAAGTCCTAAATCTTGTCAACTGACAATTAGAAGATTATTAACATTTAAGTATCTTGAACTATATTCTTGATGAACCTTAAAATTTTTTTATAGAAAATCAATTGGTTTCATTAAACATTTTGGAAGTTTGTAGAGGACATTAAAATTATTTGCAATTAAACATTTGTGGAAAACACAATTATTTCACTGATTAATTTGCTAATTAGTAAAATTGTAGCTAGCTATTTTGAAGTAGCATGGTAATTCTAAAATGTACTTTGGTATATTTAGGATGAAATTATGTTTGGGTCCCAGTCTGTGCTTTACAGGTGCATCATAAATGTTCAAGTTCTTTCAATGTTTTTTTTCAGTGCTGCTTGGAGATATATTTTTCAACATGGAACACCAGGTACCTGGATATTAACTGAGCCTTTCTTTATACAGCACTTCATTCTACAGCTCTGACTCACTTTGCACAGTTCTTTCCTGTGTGAAAAATGGCATAGCTGGCACCAAAATAATTGTCTAAATAAATAATACACACAGTAATGGGGTTTGCAAGAGCATTCCCTCAGCTTGCATGAGTCCATTCCAGGCAGTAATTCAAATACTGGCTTCATACAGCACAGTGAGGCACTAATTAGTGCCTTCCCTTATTATTTTTCTTTTAAATGTACTAAAGAAAAGCAGGAGAAAGTAAATAGATTCCTCATTTTATGATGTGAGAAAGAGAAGTACAAATGTGCTGCTGCATTTGGTATTTCTCTGAGTCTGCTTTTAACTTCTCCTTTAAAAGGAACAGCAGATGCTGTAATTACTCTGAAAAGCTTTTTGTAAATACCTGCTTTTCTAAATCTTTGCCGTGGCTGAAACAGAAATGGCCTTGTCTCAGAAGAGCTGCTGTCACCAATTCTCCCTTTTTCATTTCTAAGTCTGTGACATGCAATTTTCCTGTTGGTGTAGTAACTAACATTAAGAAAAACCTTTGCAAAGTGTTACCCTCTTGTATAAGAGGCTTCATTCCTCTTGTATAACAATTCCTGCAGCTTGGTTTTGACAATGCTTACTTAGAGAGGAAGAGGAGGTGACACTGTCACTGAGGTGACAGTGAATAACTGGAGTGAACCTTGGAAAATGCCACTTTTCTCTCAGAGGGAAGCTTGGCTTTGTGATAAGAAAACCTCTTTGTGTCACATAAATAAAAACAATGGGTCAAGCAAGCTCAGGGACAAGAACCTCTGACTTGCAGCCCAGAGCCATTGTCAAAGACAAAATCCAAATCCTAAGAAAAGCAGGTGTCCAACCCCTGCCAGGGACAGAGACACCTTCAACTAGGAATATTCATGATATACACTGAAAAGAAGATTGTTGGGGTTATGTCAAATTCCAACAAACCCTGTATATCACACACTCACCAAGCAGGAATTCTGAAGGAACAGCCTCAAATGAAACTAAATTTATTTTTAAGTAAAATTAACTCAGCAGGCATAATAACATTGATTAAATTAAATTGTCTTTTTTCAAGAAGGAACTGTGAGTGAACTGATTAATAGTTTGAAGAAGCATGGTGCTATTGCTCCTGAAGCAGTTACTGCATTTTTTTTGAAATATTATCTTGCCTCAAATCAGGCATTTTTTCCAAACATAAATTTGAGGTTTTTCCCTTTTTAGCTGGAAGTGCAAAGAAGCACATCAGTATCACAGGCCACATTAAAATTTTAAGAGAGTCTTTTTACAGAAATGCCAAAAAGTCCTTAATTTAAAATGCAGAACATACAAGACCTCAAACCACTTTAAAAATAATAAAAAAAAGAACCACAGAAAGAGGACACTTTCATTGAAATATGTTCCTTATTTTTTTGACTGCTAGAAGGTACTTCTGAGGTCTCTATTTTTTATGAATACCTTCAGGAAGTGATAGCTCAAAACCTCAAGCACAGAATTGGCAAAATGCACACTCCTCTCTCCATGATGACTGCAATTACACTTTTGGAAAATATCCCAGGGAGTGCTCAACTGGACAATGAGAACTTGCATATCACAGCTTCTTTCACTAAGGCTTTTTTTTTTTTTTTTTTATTTTCTTTTCAAGTTCTGCTCCTAGCACATGTATTATCCAGGAGAAAAATGTAAACAGCTATTCTAGAGCAGCTCTCCCTGTTAACAGCTATGGGTGTTTATCAAAAATCTCTTTTCTGTTTCATGCCATCTCTTACTGAAAAACTTTAAGTTTAGAAAATTGCATTAATAGGCTATTTTTCTGATATTTACTGGCAGACTAGATTAAGGTGAAGAGAAATAAAAGCTTACAGAGCACCCAATGCTACCTGAAATGGATGCAAACTAGGTTTTGTTCATTAATTTATTGAACTGACCTCTGTGTGATTTGTACAAGTTCTTCCCATTTGGAAGAATTTGTGGCTGTGTGAACCAAGATATCAATAAATGGTGAAGTTCCTTGATTTCTGGTGCATGGAGTTAGCAGTTCTGTATCCAGAGAAGAAAACTGCAAATTTTCTGTCCCAGAGGACAAGAGAGTTGTCACAGCACTCTGGAAAAGGGCCCCAAGCACGGGAATTCATCCTTAAAGCTGCAGCCTGGGACCACAGCTGGCTAATTCTTCACAGCAATGCAAATGTTCCTGATGGAGATTGGAATCACCAAATAAATAGCAACAAGAACAGCTTATTCTAAATAAGCCAAAGATTTCTGTAATCCTGGTTTACAAATCCCTTGGTTCATGTGGTCTCTTATTAATCACAAAGAGTGATTAATAAATATGGGCTAGCATGGGCACTGCTGCCTAAATTATACAGGGCCTTCAGTCTGTACAAGTGGCTGCTTTCTGTCCCAAAAGAAACACAAAAATGATGTCTGTGCTGTTTCTCAGAAATTCTCCTTGTACTTGGATCTCTGGTTGGTAATGCTGTGCCTGAGCTCTTGATGTACAAATTGTTTCGTGTCAGCCCTTCCTCTCACCAGCCCCCTGAACAACATTTAGGAGATGAAAATGTAAAAAGCCCAATGTAAATCTGGAGCTGTTGTTTTAATACTTTCAATTAAATCATGCATTACAGAATATATTCACTTGGGTAACTTTTTTGATAATGATTCACACTGTTACAGAGAACAATGTGTTATTCTAGTAATTGCAGGCAGAGGATGTACCTGAGCATTTAATTTAGAGAAGGTCCCTTCAATAGCTTTGCCTGAACAAGTCAAAAACCAATGTTGTGAGTATAACATGTAGCAAACTCAAATTACCCTCCAAAGGTGGTGTATTTGTATACTAGCCAAGTAAATATTGTAGCTCCCAATATTAAATTTTTCCAACACATACATTATTTGAAATAACATAAACCCATCAGTTTCTTAAAAATAGTTTGAGGATAATAAGTAATATTACATTGCTATTGTACATAAACTGCTAATTTCATGCTGATTTTTTTTTTTTTTTGAAAGCTGAGCAGGAGATTCTGGTTGTACGCATCAGAATTTTTTGAAAGCGATAAAATTTCACAGCTATGACAAAGAAAGGCAGCCTATCTCTGTTTATTCCACCAATTTCAGAATAGTATTATAACATGCAAGGAAGTGCATGTAGGTGCTAAATTAGTTTCCTTATCTTTCTTAGGTGTCTGCTATGTGAGCTCTTCAGGTGCTTGAGGGCAAATGAATCATTCCATTCATCTGGATTAATCGAGATGTGGTTTTCTCCGTGTTACTTTAGAATTTTGGAATATTTTGTAATACTTGTAGCTGCTTGACAAATCCAGCTCACTTGAACTGCATCAAGTGATGGTCATAAATCTTAATAAGTGCTATCTATAGGTGTAAGGAGGACAGCTATGACAAGTGCCTTTTATTATACTCTTAAATACAGTTTTACCTTTGGATGCTTCCCTCATCTGGTGCAGATACACCTGTTATTTAATAAGGGTTGAAAACCCGTAAAACTGTGAAGTAAATAACGAGTTTTTTTCCCTTTCCAAACCCTTCCTGAGAAATCACAGAATAGCTCCCTGAGCTGCCAGCTCCGCCCTACAAACCCCCCGCTGAAAACTAGGGGATGACACTGAGGGGATCCGCGCCCGCCCCAACACCTTCGGAAAGATGGGGTGACTTCACCCGGGTCCCCGCTGTCCCCAATGTGTGAGACCGGTGGCACCCGGGAGCGGCAGCCAAGGGGGAGCGGGAAGGGAGAGGAGAACGAGGGGACGGGGAGCGGGAGGAGAAGGGAGAAGGAGGAGAGGAGAGGGGGAGAACGGAGGAGAGGGGAGAAGGAGGAGAAGAGAGGAGAGGGGAGAAGGAGGAGAAGAGAGGGGCCGCTGCGGAGGCGCTCCCGGCCGGCCCCGCTCCGCCGGCTGCTCCTCCCCGCTCCCGGCAGGTCGGGACGGCTCCCGCCCANCGGGACCGCTCCCGCCCACAGCCCAACCCAGCTCCCGTCCCGCATCTCATCCCAGCTCCCTCCCGCATCCCAACCCGGATCCCGGCCCTGCTCCCAGCCAGGGAGAGGCGCTGCGGGAGCGCGGCCGCGGGGCCGGATCGGCAGCGGGAGAGGTGCGGGGGGAAGG